>LPNX010476696.1:737883-795327 GCA_001517045.1 Pseudotsuga menziesii | reverse complement strand
TGTTGTTATATGCTTGCTGAACATTGTGCATCTCTCTTTCAACCCCAGTACGTTGATGGCCTCTTAAACCCTAGCCATAGGATACTTTCCTTTACAACAGTTGTCATCCACATCAAAGGCCACCAAGGACATAGAAGAAAAAATTGGACATCACAATCTTGGGCCTGATGGTTATTCTAATTTGGTGGCACGAATTGTAAGTATAAAAAAACCAATATTACATCTAGAAACAAATTGCAACTTATTTTTCATTTTATTAAAATTTAAAAGGTAATTTCATGCCATTATGCAAATATGCAGATCGATTGATTCAATGAAGTTCCCACAGAGGAAGACTTGAAGATTGGCTTTCAGCACGGATTTGGAGCTATTGTTTAGTGCCGTAAAAGATTGTCTAGGAAAAAATAGCCTTCCGGTGATCCATATTGCATGAAGGTATATAAAATCAATTAATTTTATTTAAGAATGATTACTTGTGCATTCTATTCGTTATGATTATTTGCAATAAAATATTGACTCAATTTTTGAGTAGGAAACCAACGTTCCACCTAATGATGAGGATGGTGGACAAACTATCGAAGGTCATGATTCGAATCCAGGTAACGAATGGATTCACTAACTATTTAAAAATTTTCATTGAAAATGGTGAATATCAATTGTACTTTTTCATTTTTCAACTGCATAGAATGTAGAGGCTCATACTATACAAGATGAGCATATACAGGGACATGAAGTACATGATGTCGCCACAACATGTAAAAAACACCTATGCAATATTTTTTTTAATTAAAAACTTGTCATTATAAATTCATATGATATCAATTTAACATTTTTACATTATTGTAGCAAATCCTGACCCCTTGCAGTGGCATCCACGTCAGGACTACTCTACTAGGAAGACAGTACGACAAGTTGTAGATGCAACGAGAACTGAACAACAAGTTGTAATAGATGAGTTGCTTGGTGATTTTATAAAAATAATAAAAACTATAAAGAAGTGACCTAATAAACACTATCTATACTTATTTTTGATAATAAAATTAAATCCACATTTTTGCATAAAATTTAATAATTTTTTTCTAGTACATGCATTAGGTATGGGGAATTGAGAGTGATGTTTGGGGGGGCGGGGGGGGTGGGGGGGGGCGCATAAAATATTCTTCCTTCACGTGGCTGTCCATGTTTAGTACACAATAATTTATTGAAGTCGTTAATCTTGGAGCAAACCTCCCTCGATCAAACAGATAAACATCAAAGTCAATTTTGACTTCGTTGCTACTCCGGATCGAGGGAGGTTTGCTCCAATATTAGACGTATCCAATAAATTATTATTGAAACCAAGAGGATATTATTCATGAGTTTTAGTTTTTTCTATCAATTTTTTAGTTTGTTCTAATTGAGTAATTCCATGTTTGAATTTAGGATGATTAGGGGCTAGTACAAAAAGAAGGCTCAAAAGGTGATGGGAAGCATTGTAAAGGTATGTTGGCATTCTCATAAAATGCATCTTAGACTATTAAATAATGGTACATATATGGATTGTATTTATTTTCTATATATTTATCAAAGTTGAATGATTTGCCACTACTGGTACTAAGCAAACTTAACAATGGTTGGGTTATGATGAGGGGAGGTATGTTGTTTCCAATTTCATTCCATATTATGTTCATGTTATGTATTTCATGCCATATTATGTTCATGTTATGTATTTCATTCCAGATCATGTTCATGTTATTCTGAATCTCACAACTCATGTATAGTTCCACGCCCACGAAAGTAGAAGTGCTTTTAACTAAAAGCAAGTATGTAGAAAGCATAGATTGTTTCTATCTTCTTCCTTATACTGTGATGATAAACATATATATGGAACACATGTTACAATATACCTTGAGAGAGAAAAGGTTAAAGTCCTTGGTATTAATTGTCCTATGGGTAAAATGGGTTGTTTTTTCACCTTTATGGTACACCTTGGTCTTGTTGGTATGAGGGTTGTCTTAACTTCTTTTTGTGACCCCTTTGGTTGACTTATGGTCGTTTATGTTTTACTTGGTTCTAGCATCCTTATTGTGTGTACCTTTGGTATAATGATTTTTTTTTATATTGTTATGGACCATATGAACTTTAGTAACCTATCCTAACTCAACGTAACATTATTTTATGTTTTTCGGTAACAACCCTAAAAGCTAAGGGTTAGTGGATTGACCCTTCTATAAGGCTTGTTAAGATTATAAATTCAAGTCATGAATTTCATTTTGGAGTGTTTGTTCACAAGAGAAGATTGAAGATCTAATATTACACCTTCTCTAGGGTTTTCTCAAGAACATCATTCCCACTTCAAGGGATCCACACACATATGGGCCACATCATCTTCAACAAATGACCACATAATGGGTCAATTGTGCCACCTAGTGATCCAAGGCACATATCATGGCTCCAATGCCCAAACTGGCATGTCCTTGTTTCCATGACGTCAACCTTAATTACTTATTTTCCATTAATGGCATGTCATCAATGACAACCATGATAAAAACAATCCAAGTGCGGGCATTTTGGGTGAGCCTGCGGGAATTTTTATTTGCCAGGATGACATTTCCTTAAGCCACTTCAATGATGATCACTAACCTAAAGGATTCAAGGGTGAAATTTTAACACTTTAAAGCGTACTCGCTATCATTAAAACGATGAAATATTGGAATTGTGTTCATGTTGTACTAACCTATGTCATGCAATTTATATAAAGTTTGTTGTGTTAAATGCCTACACAGTGTATGTTAAATGCACACACAACCCAATAAATGGATGCACACTATATGTGATGATCATTGTAAATGCCCGCACAGTGTAAGTTAAATGCTCACAAAACCCAATAGTTAGTGTTTTTTTTGTCAGTAAGAAGGATCCTTTATATTACTTAAATTTGTAAAAAACTATTGCATATTAGAGTCTGTCCAAAAAATGGAGTTGGACTATAGACATGAGACGAAAAAAGGATAATATGAAGTAGTGTCCAGACTGAGAATCTGGTCAGGGTTTCAGCTACCCATCCATTATACATTAGCAACTTTTCTAGCCTGAAAACAGAAAGAGAAGAAAGGATCCTAAAGTAGAGCATAAACAAGAAGAACATGGGGACAAGCAAGGATGGTAAGAGAGATTAATTAATATTTCCTTTTAGACTCAGCCTCTGCATCATTTGATTTGTTGGTTCCTTTCTCCTTCGATTCATGGTCCTGATTCTTGACTCCTTGATGTCACTGAAAGGGCAGTTCAGAAATGTGGATAACATCCATCACGTGGGAAATATTGCAGTCAATGTCTTCCTTGATGTTGGCCACTTTTCCCCACTTGCGCGACCTAGGTTCTGCGCATCCCGTCGATCCAACAACTACCCGAGATACTGGCCCAATAGAGCAAGCCCCAATCGGCAACACCTACGAAGTAGGTGTAGTCTCACCTGAGATATCTCATAGATGGGTAACCACCGAAACCATGTTTCTGCAATTGTCGGGGAAGTATAGTCCCTTGGCTCACAACCAAGGAGCTCAACAAAGGCAATAGGGTGGCTGGACAGAGGATTTGGTTCTGTGTGAATGAGCACAATTGTATGTCATTGCGTGTGACTTGACTTTCCTTTCCCCCTCACAGCTGGCGCAACTCGTGTGGCACAGCTGACTCACATCAATCGACTCTATAACTTAAGTTGGGGTTCATAACATGAATTATACATAATGATATATATTTATATAGTTTCAATTCAACAATATATTTTGTTCATCCATCTACCAATTGCAAGAAACTAATAGAGACTGAACCACATTTAACATTATATGGGAAGCAACTATTAATTAATCACATAAACATTCACCACATCAATCATTCATTTGGACACATAAATAATGTGGAAACCCATTTGGGAAAAACCACCAATGTGCTCTTCATCTGGCATGAGAAAGGATAGAGAACCTTGCAGTCTGCAGGATGCAGACAGATCTTGAGATATGTCTTTAAGTTCAGACTCATAGTTCTCATGCTCTCTGGTTCGCTCTCCTACTCTACTCCTACTCCTAGCAGTCTGCTCCCACTACAGTCAGATTCGCGGCTCAACAACCCCTCTAATTATACCATACTCTTCCTGAGTCTACTCCTCTTCTGATCACTATGAAATTACAACATAATCGGCATCCCCTTCCATGGATTACCACTGAATAACAAAGATACTACTGAAAATTGAACAAGGATAAATGAAAACCTTACAGACCAACCTTCTAACCATTGCATCCTTCCTATTTATACTAATTTACATGGCCAAGAAGGGCCAACTACATCCTGACAGTCTATTAGCCGTCACCATCAGCCACCCCTCTGGTTACAGCTGTGGTGATCATGACTGGACATAAGAAACTATCGGCATGACTTACAAATATCTTCTCATAGTGCGTAGCTGCAGGATTACACAGTCTTATATGACCATGATCCAGATTTTGCATTTGTCGCTTTCCAATTGTTTTCCCCCTTCGCCCTTCTGTGCTTGGCTTTCCTTTTCTGTGCACTTCTCCATTCTGCCTTCATGGGCCCTTTTCATCCTTCGTGCTCTTCCTTTGCTTCTATCTTGCGCGCAGTATATTTTCCTTGGATGTGCAAGCGAAGTTCCTTCTTATGCCCCTTTCCCAAGCCAACATGCCCCCAACACTCACCTGTGGCTCGTCCTGAGCCACTAAGCAAGGGACATATGAGTAGCCCGATTTGCGCGGTATCTTTTAAAAAAAATATAGAGAGTTTTTTTTTATAGCTTCGGCTGCATCTTAACTTGCGCAGTGCGCTCCTTGCTCTTTTTTTTTCAAGGAAACTTTTTGACAGATTCTTGTGTTTCTCTCCTCCTACTGCCTTTAATCCGGCCACTCTTCAAATTTGGAATCTCTTGAAGTAAATCAACAGAATCAATCATAGAAGGTTTATTTCTACCAAAACCTATATCAGGCCCCTTCCCTTTCACTAACCTTTTACCTTTATCTTCAATCCTGGCATCGTCCTTATCATCGTCGACCCCGACATTTTTATTCGAAATCTCTGAATCTATCTGCAAATCATTATCTTTACTGCAGTGGAGATAAGCACATTGATATAGCTTTTTTCATAGCACCATTTTAGAGGACGGGTAATGGAGGATTAGATTGCAGAGTTTGCTTGAGGTGACAAGGTAAGCGTATGTACTTCTTATTGAGACCAATATCCCTGCAAAGAGGAATGCTGTCCTTGCTCTGGGACTCTCTCATCATCTTGTCATAGTCCACCTCCAATTTCACCAAGGGTACTTAGTGTCCCATTTCGACACAACAATCCATGTGGCCTTGGTTCTTCTGCCATTCTCATGCTCCAGAGAGTTGATGCACAGTTGCTGCAGGTTGCTGTGGCTTGTTCTCTTGCTCTGCTTCTTCGATTTTCTCTCTTCTGCAACACTGTCTTCACCACCCTATTTTCCATAGATATGAACTTTGAATACATGTCCATATTGAAAATTGGACAAGTCGTGCTATCCTGGGTGGTGGAGGTGAGTGATTTGCCAAACTTTGACAAATTCCACCTGAGCAGCATAGAGTTCAAGCTGAATCTTTCCCATTGGACTCCTCGCAGCCTGCTAAGAGCCATAGATCTCACCTAAAGGGGTGGATGCTGTGGTCGTCTTTCAAGCCTGCATAATTTGTGAAAGACGACAAGGGCACTGGTTCGGACCCCGCAGAGTTTGTCAAAATGGGCTGGGTCTTTGGTCCCTATAGGAGCCCACTCTGGTGCCACTGATAGGGATGCTACTCTATTGATCTACTAATAGCCAAGGATGACTTCACCGAAGGCTTGTCAATGGGTTGAAGCAACTAGGTGACTATCACCATCTTTCTTCTTGTTGTCTCTAGATATACCTGACAGACTGAAAGCTGCAGCAACAACTTTAGCCCTCAAGGCTGCTTAGCAAGAGACTCTCCAATTCATTTGTAACTGTATCAGGTGGGTGAGCAACATAACATAGTGATGTGTGCTTAGTGCAAGCAAATATTGATCTTATAGGAAGATCATTGGGTCTTCCTTCGTGGAGGCTTATCCAGTGGCATTATGAGGACAAGACGCTCACCTTGTGTACCATATTTCCTTCTTATATATGCTATGATTATCGATGTCACCACTTTTGGGTAGTGACAGTTGTGAGCATGTGCAGATGGGTTGGACGACCACGGTGACCGAGTTCTCCACACTTGATCCGGCTGCAGCGCTATCCTGGTCACTACAACAAATCCTTGAATTAGCGTCCCATTTAGCGTCCCTTTTTAGTGTAATATTTTTTTTACATTGAGTGGTAAAACTAGATGCTAAATGGGACGCACCATGGAAAAAACCTAAAGTGTCTCAAAAAACCTCTTGCTTTTCTTCCTAGATAGCATCCTTTATGACGTCCAAAATAGCGTCTATTTTTTTGCTTCCAGAATAGCGTCCAACTTTGATTTCTAGATAACGTCGAGGTTTTCTTCCTAAATAAAGTCATATTTTGCTTCCTAGTGAGTGTCTGCTTTTGCTTCTTAAATTCCATCACTGTTAGTGTCATATTTGCATCCTTAATAGCACCATGTTAGCATCCAAATTAGCATCCAATATTGCATGCATTTTTGCTACCACTTCAACATCCCATTTTGCACCATGTTTTACTTCCAAATGTATGCCAATTTTCGCTTCCAAATTTGCACCAATTTTTGCTTCCTTTTTTGCATCGTGTTTTGCTACCAAAATGACGCCAAATATTTCTTCTATTGCTGCACCATATTTTTCTTCCCATGTAGCGCCATGTTTTGCATCCAAAATAACGTCTTATTTTGCTACCATATCAATGCCATGTTTGGCTTCATCATTAGCGCCACATGTTGCATCCTTTTTAATGCCTATTTTCGCATCTTATTTTGCTACCATATCAACGCCATGTTTGGCTTCATCATTAACACCACGTGTTTCATCATTTTTAATGCCTAGTTTCGCATCTCTCATTTTTTGGTCACTAATTTAGTCATTTTTAGTAATTTTATATACGAATTTTGGTCATTTTTGTTTGGTCACTTATCTCTCATTGTTTGGTCACTTATCTCTTATTGTTTGGTTACTAATTTAGTTGTTTTTAACCGATATTATAATATCATTAGGGCATGGAGGAATCGAACCACCAACCTCCTGCTTGTAAGGCAGGCGCTCTTTCATCGAGCTAGCACCCTTTGAGAATTTGGGAACCTAACTTACAAAGTCCTCTATAATGGTAAAAAGGATTAATATAGAACTTTGAGTATATAATGGTCAACAAAGGATGATAGATTGTATAATTTCACAAGGCAGGTTATGAAATCCATAAACCTTTTCTAGGAATTTTGAACAAAACTCAAGAAATTGGCTTAATGGGATTGCAAAAATCATTATTCCCTAGGAACCATTATGTTTGTTTAAGGTTTGATATTTAATCATACTCCATTAAGAGACCCATGATAAGAGGACATGAAGCCACATCCTTAAATGAGAATACAATGATATTCAAGCAAAATAACCATTGTTTACACCATATTACAATAAGAGGGTACTGCTGTAATTTTAAGTCGTCAACACATTATATAATGATACTAAAGCTTAGAAAAAATGATTGTAAGACACCTCTGTTCATAAATATCTTTATTTTCAAGCGAAAATAGGACTTGTACAGAGCTAGAAATGATTGTTGTGTATGATTTTGACACTTAGAAAATTTATATCAGCACTTAACTCTCATAAAATGTTGACACTTACTAACGATACACGATTGGAATTGATTTGATATTTGTTTTTATTATAGTAATGTTTGAAGGATTAATGTTTCACCGCAATGTGCTAATCTCAAGTGATCTCAAGGAATGTTTTCGACATTTATGAGTCATTAACATTTTACTCTTTGCATGGTACTATGCGATCCTGAGATTTATTAAGTATAGAAAATGTTGAATGACAAATTTGAGAAACAGAGTTATTTCAATCCTTAACAAAGGTGGTTAAAATGAACTGAAACAACTGCCACTTAAAAATGAAGGACGAGATACCAGAGACTAATCACATCCATGACTTGTTTGAAATGGATAGTGTCAATCATGCTTAGGGAATGTAAACAAACTCGTGTAATTCCTAGTCAACAAGAGAATTGAAAATCAGCCAAATTAAATAATTACAGGAATATTTGATGGAGAAAGATGAGAACCTTGTGGTGAAAGCAATGAAAATATGTGCTTAGCTTGGGAAGATACTATTCAGTTGCCAAATATTAGATATTTCTTTGGTGAATGTGTTTCATATCAAGCAAAGTATTTAGCTGGTTAGTTAGAGACATGAAGGTCATCACACTCGATAATTGAAAGGAAGTACATTTAGTGACAATGGCTCAGTCGCTCACTTTAGCGTGAATTCAAGTGTGGCTATAACATTTTAAAGTGAGCACAACCATATTTACTCACCGACCTCCAAAAATAGTATCTACTCTTCCCAAAAAGGTTTCTCATATAAGATAAACGGCACCCCCAAAGGCAGCAAGAAATGGTGTTAATCCAAATCCTTGATAGTGGAAACAAGACTTCCAAAGGATTTCCAAACTTGAAAGTGGGAAATTTACCAACTTCTTTGATAGAAATCAAAGGTGGAGGTCATGCAGAAGCAGTTGAAACTAAGTTGAATGGACTCCAATGTGTCCTTAGGAACACGAACGCTGAAGTGAGAGGTTGCTTCTTCTAAATCCAAAAATTAAATTCTCTTACCCTCTGTTTCTTTCCCTTAACTACCAATCAACATAATTTGTTGAAGTAGTTCAGAAATAGCCTTTGATTATAAGATGGTGGCAAACTATTCCTAGGGTAAAGTTTTAGCTCTAGTTAAAAGGCCCCCTATTTGATTTTATTCATAATATCTAAATATTTTAAGGAGTACAATTGACCTACAAAGCAAACTTTTTTGAAACTTTTATTTTTATACAAAAACAGATTTTTTACTGCAAACTAACATAAATCATGTAGAAAAATAAACAAAATCCTAATCGGATTCATTATAGTTGCCATATAATATTATTCTTAGCTTGACTGTATTTGTAAGCCAATGCAAAAGATGCTCAAATTTAAAACCATTTAAACTAAATAATTGACTAACCTTCCTGTTGATCCAAATGTTTTGATGTAGTGTATCAAAGCTTGTGTCATGTCCTATCCTTTGAGGGTACAAGCCATGCAAACGTATAAGTTATACTATATGAGTTTACATCCTTGCTTACAATCACCTGCAACATATCATTCCATTCCATGCATGCATGATCATGATCAGCACAACAAGTATGGGAGCCATTGCTAAGAGACTCATGTGGATTCCACTCACCCACCCATTTCCATCTGAGAACTTAACCACATTACTTATAAAGCTAATTACCTCGGTATTCCACTAGAAAATAAATATTCCAACCAATATGAGTCATTTTTAGGTTAGCTACGAGGGTTGAAAACGTTCAAGCTCATCTCACAATAATTTTCTGGAATGAAACTTGACCATGCAAGGAAAGGAACCTACATGACCATAACATTATTTTAAATCACCTAGTTTGATTTTAGTTCTGTAATAAGTTGTGGAATTCAAACAGACTTGGAGGTTTCCCGACGTTGGCATGGATATGACTGTGGTTGTGACAGTAAACACGACCCCATATGTGCATGTGCATGTACATGCAGGAGAACCGCAAATTGAGTGGATTAACTAAATATTCCGGTTCAATATACTTTTGACAATGAATTTCCAAATGCAACTTCAAATAAAAAAAGTTATTAATCAAACAATTGGAGAATATCACCTTCTTTAGAGCTCATGCAAACTGACTAGCTTGAGTGTCATTATTTTCTGGCTTATTCTAGCTCTCAACAATTTCTGACAATACACGAAGATGGACCATTAATATCTCCTTCTTTGAATGAATTTCATCCTTGTGCACCCTATAATCCTGAAATATTTCTTCAACAATAGATTAGTTGAGATCTATGAAACAAACATGAGACAAATCTGATCTTTCTGCAATTTAAAATGTTTTACATAATACTCTGCACTTTTCTAGCATCCAATTACTACTAGAATAAAATTCTATTTTCCTTGACCTGGCATTGAGTGATTTCACATTGAAAACCAAGAAGATGAACTAATTAAATTTCCAGCCCATCATATTGAAGACATTTATGTTGTATTATGAGATCTCTCTAAATATTATAAAATTTAATACTTATTTAAATTGCCATAAGAACGAGTGGAAGGCTTGTAACCATCCTAATCATGCCCATCAACAACGTATGTTAGGTTTAAATATAATATTGGGTAAATTAGTGAATTATATTTATGTTTCTGATTCTTCCCTCAAAAGATTTCAATATTGGTATAGATTCAAAATTTGGCTAGGCCTTATATGTATGTACTAAGAGAATGTTCCAAATTTCAATAGCCAAACTGTCTATTTTATTTTGTTGTTAGTATCATCTCATCATATATTGCAAAGTCAATAACTATACCAAAAAATAAAACAACAATATTCTACATCTAGAAATGAAAAGAAAGATGGTGCATATAAAAATGTTATCAGAAAATGCCAGTTCTGACTTGTTTTCACTCAAATATGTCTAGACCAGTTGTTTCAATTGGTTTTAAATTAGTTTGTGCTAAAAGTGGCAAAGCCAGGCATGGACAACTCCACTTGGCTATCTTGGGTGAAAGTGGCTGACTTCATCACTGTTTAGGCCATACCCCAGTCAACCCAAAAAAATAAAAGAAAAAAGAATCATCTAGAAGGACACTAAACATTACAATCAATGGCCTCAAATGTGCCCCAAAACCTTGCTCTCCACCAACTATTTCGATGAACTATAGTTTATCTTCTCCTGCGTTCTATTTGGAGACCGTTTCTAACTAAAATATCCCACCCACAACAAATTGTTGCATGATCCAAAGGAAAAAGGGATATGCATCCCAAAAACAACTAGATCTGGTAGTGCAAAGGGAATATGAAAAATGCACAGTGGATCCAACTCGATTACCATGATTGTTGACAACAAATGTTGTGAGTCGTCATCTATTTGACCACATATCAATGTTGAATATATCAATATGGGACAAATGGCATCAATAGATGATGAATAAGGTGCCCGATGAAAAATGTGACCAAAGACTTTCAAAACTTTCATCATTATGCAAATATCGACACTAGGTGAACAAATATAGCAAGGTAAAATATGAGATAAAGTGCTTAGTAAATAACCAATTATATAAATTATTATCAAATTTTAGGTATCCCACAAACGTTGAAAACGGGGACCAAGGTATATAATGCATTCCTCAAATGCAAGTTTTTTGTTAAGGAAAATATTTATGTCTTACTAATCCAAATATTAAAAAATATTTTCATTCTTCGTCCCCATTCTCTTTTCATGTTTAAGAGAACAATATAGAAAATAAAATAATAATAAAATGTTGATATATGTAGAAGATATAGGTTTGCAAGGATCAATTGATTAGTCTTAGTGCAATATGGACATATGAATGACAAAAAAAAACAAAGCATACCGAAGTAGGAAATGGACACTTGTTGGAATCTCTTCTCTAAGGAAATGATGGACTATATGTAAATAGAAACCTTTAGTATGGAAAAAAGTAATTATAAGAAACCAAAAATATGTGTAAATAGAAACTTTTAGTATGGAAAAATCAATTATAAGAAACCAAAAGTATGGAACAAGTAGACGTAGGATGATGATAAAATGTAACCCATAAGGGATGTAAGTAATAGTATGTGAAGCATAGTAGTAATACGTGGTAGAGAGGAGGGATAAGATAAATAGATAAAAAGGAGTGAGGTTCATAGTGTAATTTCAATATAAAAGGGATCTTGACCTATTAGAAAACTATCAAGATAGGTATCATATGGAAATATGGTGTTACAATATTGTGACTTACCATAGGGAGGTTATTTTGTTGGGTGAGGACAATAGGAAAGAACGAGAGGCTAAAACATCATTATTCAATGGGATGGACCCTACAATTTTAGGTAATGAAAGGATGAAATGCTCCCCTCGAAAGGGAAATAAGTCTATATGCCAACACTAGAATATACTTCAATTTCAATATCAAACAAAGCATGATCCTTAAGGAAACAAAATTCAAATGCAAAATACTACACCCAACAAACTACAACAAAAATAACATATTTTGAAAATGTAGAAAGAGATATCGATTCAAATGTATTTTTATAAGGGTGTTCTCAATCTTGATACTTAAAAAATTCCATATTTAATGGTGAAATCTATTTTTTTCAAAACTATTTAATGGTGAAATCTATAAGCAAATACTTCACAATGCAAGAGTTTGAGGATTTAGTTGTAGAGTGATCAGACTTGGAAACAAAGTAGGCATCATATTATATTGAAACTCAACCTTTTACTTAAGTGGAGTTTCTATGTAAAGGATGAAATGCCTATATTTAAGGTCATCAAAAGAAAAATCTAAGATGATTGTATTCTCTAGGAATCCTTCATCTAAGGGGGAAACATTTCCTACAAAGGACACAAATATGAACATTCACTTGAGCCAATAGAGAGTATAAAAGGCTTTGATTTCCCCATCGAAAAAACAATGGATCGATTGGAACAACTACTTACCTAATTCTAAACAAGGTAAATCCAAGCATAAAGATTGATAGTAATTAGTGGAAAATGAAAAAATGAGGTATGAAGCCAGATAATCCTCTAGTTCCTCTAGTGACATAGTGTTTCCCAAGAAAACTATAGGGTTTGATTTAGCGTGAGCACTAAAGGGCATCGCATGGTCTAATGTCAAGAATGGTTGACGATCACAGTATGAGAGTTGATCAAAGGTCTCAAATCTTCGTTCTTGGGTACAATGCATCACACAAAATAGTGAAGACACCACAACATTCATGGAGCATGCATAATTGTTTCCAAGGAGCAAATTGAAGTACACGGGTACTATCATAACTATGATATCAACTAAGACACTCTTCCCACCTAACATAATAGGAAACTTATGAAGAATTACTATAGTTTCATGATGTATACCTCAAAAACCTACACCATTATCATATCTTAAATGAGGATGAGGGAACACATGTATTTTCAAGTGGATGAAAAGAAATACTAGAGAAGGCTGCTTCATCCATAATAAATCGATGAATGGTATTCTCTTTATTTCAAAATGTGTAGAAGAAGAAAGGTATGTCTTTGCCAATATATCCAATTCAAATGTAATGAACTTATCTCTTATAAGGTTCACACTCAAATAGGATGATTTGCTCCCTTTTTCCTAAGCATTATGACATATCAATAAAAATGTATTTAGGTGGACATAGCACTATCAAATTTAATAGTGGGATGAAATGAAGATTGCATGGAATTAGCCACGAAGTGAGTCATTTAGATATGTTGGTTGTTGGGGAACGTTGGATCTTTGGGATCATTATCTGCATACTTGTGCAATGAAAAGGATGAAATGTGTAAGATTGTCTCCTTAGAAAGTATTACAAGGGAGCTTAGGGTTTTGTATTATTTTATTTGGTTGCTAAACATTATAGGTTCCCCTAGCATCATTCACATTGGTTGGATATCCATTGATCTTTCAAGCCCCTCAACTCACAAGATTTCCTATATATGGTCCTAACTTTAAATGTGGATATATTGGATACATGACTAGTTCTTAGAGACCATGCAAGGATATTAATGAGCGCTCATATTTTATTCCTAGGTTTAATCAAATGGATGTTGGAGATAACCGTCTTATCACACATAGATTTTGACTAGTAAAAAACTATTGTCCCTGCACACAATATGTATGTAAAAGGAAATATGAAAAATATTTCTATGTATATTCCAATCAATGTATAGTATATCCCTACATCATTGAAAAAATGATGATGATAGATGAAACTCAAACCTATATAGCTCTTTTCAAGGAATTTTTCAATTGAAGATGAGTGTTCTTATAATGAAGCTCAAACCTTTGAAATACCTTTGATTGGTATTATTGGAAAAAGAATCACGATATGCTATTTGATATTAGTGAGACATCAATAATTTCCTTAAACCATCCTCATATAAGTTGTAGCATAGTTTAGAGGGAGGAATTTCAAGGGGATTGGGGATCCGTTTCCATATGGATGTAGGAGAAGAACCCTTAGGTTATGATATTCTTAGATGTCATCTTATATCTATAAAATGGGATCGATGTGAGGTTGTTACAGGTGTTGAATGGGTTTTATGTAGAAATATAGGAAAATAAGGTTCCCAATTTATTCAACATTTTTTTTTGCGCTAAAAACCAATCCCTTTTGGGAGTTATTGTAGGGAAAATAACAGGCCCTAAAATGGGTCTTTACAAAGAGGCATGCCCAAGAAAAGTGTTGTCCCATTTGGTCTTCATCCCCATTATTCTTTTTCCTAGTGTAAGTTTACACCATACTTCTTATGTTTAATCATAGACTCGAAAGGGTGGTTTCTATTGAACACAGTATTGACATCAACCATGTGCTTGGTAAGTTATTAACATTGAACTTATGACAAAGTTATAATTACCTTCTCTTTATCTACAATGTTACCACCGATATTACCATAGATATAATAGAGAAAACGTAGAAATGTTAGTTTGAGATAATCTTTTGACTCTGTAATTATAGTACATAAAATATATAGTGCCATATGGATCCAAATCAACTCCACTCAGATTCAGAAAGGATCCCAGATCATCTCCGCTCAGATAATACAATTAAATTGTTTTTTCAAAAAATCGCAGAGAATGATGGTTTTCTAAAAGAAATTTAAATTCTTCCAATGACTACTAGAGTAGTTCTGCTCCTCTAAGAACATTGCCAAATCAATCCTACATATCCTAAATGAGTTCATAAATATATATTATTTAGTTTTGTTGTTGATATTGACTTTGCACATAGCATAATTTCAAATATCTTACAAAGTAAAAAATGAAGGGAAAAATCGAGTATTATATTAGTATAGAACCTTTAATAAATGGTTGAGTATTTGTAAAAAATAAGCAACCATCTCTAGATTTCAATGAGAAGGATTAGTAGTCAAAGGATCTATTCCTCCAAATTGGGAATAGGTGTCAAAATGTCCTTAAATAGAAGATTAACATCAGATATGTTCCACTTCTTAAGGGAACAACTTAGTATTCAATTCCATAATTTGAGACACGGGATCGACTTCAGATGGACATGAAAGGAAAAATATTTCAAGGAGTATCTCAAGGAAATCTAGTTAAGCTTCTTAAAAATGTTTTATAACTCGACAAGATTCAAATCCCCATCAACATGTTCACCTCTTCTGATCCATCTCACTCATGCAAGTGGGCTATCTCTCCTTAAGTAGGCTATGAGAGTAGGTGCAGGTTCTATGAAAAATTGGTATAATAGATCAAATTATTCACAAGGACTTGGTTGAAGTTATTTCCAGTTTGGAAAATGTTGGATATCCCTATTGTAAGATAGCTACAATTCATTTTAAGATTCCCATGATGGAAAACGTGATACTTACTATAGTAATAAACCAAAACTAACATCCCAAAAAACTAGTGAAAATGTAATAACCATAACTTTCAGTGAAAATGATTTCAAGTTGCTGAAGTGAAGAGGATGTAGAATTAGGGGAAAATTTTAGGGTGTGCATGAATAAACTTCCAAACTATCTAGATATTTGAAAGAAACTGAGTGGAAGAATTATAGGAAATTGTGATTGAGTTGATGAATGGCAATTATATTGTGCCAAAGATTCACTTATATAAATTTAATCCCATTTGCTGGACACAAATTAACTCTAGTTACTATGCACAGGTAAGGAGTGGATGCATCTTCCAGAAGATAGAAAAGACCAGTAATTAAACCCAGGTATATGAAGAGTATTTAAACTAAGAAATTTTTCAGAAGAAATTTCACCCTTTATATTTTATTTTTCTCAATTTCACAAATACTCAAAACAGAAAAAAACCAGTAATTAAACCCAGGTGTATGAAGAGTATTTAAACTAGAGCAATTTTTTAGCATAAATTTCACCCTTTAAACTTCATTTTTCTCAATTTCACAAATACTCATAAACAAAGAATGGTAGATATATACACAAGACACTTAGGGTTGTATTGGGTTGCAACAGATAAATTGGAATATAAAAACATGGAGAAAGAGACATACCTGGCTATAGGCGTTGGTGGCGGCAAAGAAGTCTTGGTTAGCAACACTGGATCCATCTCCTCTATGTAGAAATTGCAAGCTTTACTCACTATCATTAAAATAAATATTATTTCCCCTTTTCTCTACTAAAAAACAGAACCATGCAACCCGGAGAACTTCCTATCAAGGTTGTGCCTCCTACAAGCCTTCCATGACAAAGAAAATGAAATGCTTTGAAATAAAACCAGAGAAAATGAAATGCAGTGAAATAAAACCTAAAAACTCACATTCCCGCCCAATTTTGATTTTGACTAAAATTTAGTCACACACGTAAGAAGATGGAGCAAAAAACTGAAATGCTTTGAAATAAAACCAGAGAAAGTGAAATGTAGTGAAATAAAACCTAAAAGCTCACATTCCTGCCCAATTTTGATTTTGACCAAAAATTAGTCACCCACGTAAAAAGATGGAGCATGAGGGGTCATCCCAACATCTATTGCTGAAATTTTGATTCTGACTAAAAATTAGTCACGCACGTAAAAAGATGGAGCATGATGGGTCATCCCAACATCTATTGCTTCCTATAAAATAGATGGAAACTTTCTTTCTGCAAGTGACTTAAGGGCCTTCTTAATTTCTAAATAAAAATTCACACACATCTAATATTTTATGATTTTCAAAATTTTTCTTTTTTTATAATTAAAATTAAACAAATATTTCTTTTTAGTTTTTATAAAATATCAATTATTATATCAAATAGTTACTTTTACTTTCAATAATTTATCAATCCAAAAACCCAAGACATAGAATTTTTCATCTGATTAAAAAAATTAGTAGTTTATTTTCATCATTTTATAAAATATAAAATATATAATATCAACTCAAAAAAATACATAACTTCTTCCAATCATTTTATGAATTATAAAGTATCTATTCAAATAAATACATAACTTATTTCCATCCTTTTATGAATTATAAAATATCAATTCCATTTCCTATATTCCTCGGTGCTTAAGTAAAATTTCAATAGTAAAATTTCAATGTAATTAGTATCAAAGTTGCTTGGTATTTACCTCTTAAATTGAATTAATAAAATTGAGTTAAATATTCTTTAATTTAAAATTTAAAAAAAATAAAGTGATTGATTTTGTTACATGAATACTAAGTATCTTAATAGATGTTAACCAATAAATCAATTATCCCTTGGAAGTGCGTGGCCTAATTACTAGTATAATTAGATTTTATAGTATATTGGTAATTGTATAAATAATCTTAAAATAAATTTATATTGTGTTAGAGATTTAAATTTTTAATGTTGTTAATATAAAATTTATAATAATAATTTAATTTTTAAATTATGATCTAACTAAATATTGAATGACCATAACTAAAATGTGAATTGCTCTATGGATTTTTTTGTGATATAAAGAATCATTATCAAATTCACAAATTTACAAAAATAAAAATAATAATTAAACATATTCATTAACATTGAATTATTCTCCTATATTATAGAGTAGTGGAGCGGAATATGTGCACACCCCTAAAGTGAGTAAAAACATATAATTTTTGTGAAGTTCCTCTCACTAAGGAGATGTGGTTTGAGGGGTAGTGTCATGTCAATCATATAAATTATTCGCCTTCCCTTATGATCAAGTTGTGGTTGAAACATGATGTTTCCACGGGACCATGTTGTTAACCACTTGGTATTGTTGGGTGTTTCACATGAAAATAAACATTGGGCAAAATCCTATGCCTTAATAGAGTAAAATCCTTAAGATGCCTAAAAGGACATCTAAGGGCTCAATCCACTCAATACCAACCAAAGATCATAGGGAAGATCTAGGATCAGGCTCTTCCACACTATTAAAGCCTCAATTTCACTATCTTACATAATCAATGCCAAGAAGTATGGGCCCTCCAACACAAACAATAAGATTGGGGCATATGTTGTATCCCACCTCTATGTGTGGGAGGGTTCTTTGTTTCCTCCACTAGCCTCTATTTGGTTTGGAAGCAATCCCACAATGCCTCCCCTTATGAAATGGACTAATAAGAGGAAGAAATGGTTATCATGGCCACTTATGTAAGCAAAAATTAAATATTGAAGCAAGGGAATTTTCAATCTTGGCTAATGTAGCATAAACCTAGCTAAACCTCCCATTATGCAATGAACACTTCGAGAGGAAAATTGGGCATCATGATGCCAAGGAAACTCAAGAATGGTGAATGGAAGCAACATGCTTCTCACAATTTGGCATAACATTAGAAACATAACCTTAACAATGTAACATCAACACAAGAAATATTATGGAAATAAAAGGAGGAGGACTTCCTTATACATTTTCCTGACGGTAGAATGGAGGGAAGTGGAGCTTGTGATCAAATCTAAACCCATGCCTCACCCACGTGTTTACATTCAACTCAAGGATAGCCTTATGATTGCAATTCAATGAGAAAGTTTGTATGGTATGGGGTTTGTTTCACCAACCAAGCTCTCGAGAAACCCTTCCATTCAATGAGATGTAGACTTACATAAATCACATGATTACATGCAACACGACTATCGAAGGAATCTCACATGGTCGTGTGCTTAATAAGGAGGAATTTAGGCGATTTATTTAATGTTCAATATGAGGGTTGACATGGATTTTCATATGTAATTGTCCCAACCTCGATGGTTTTGAGTTTAAAGGGTGTAGTTAATGTTGATATATAATGTATTCAATGAAAGTTCCTTAGGTGTTCTAAGTAAATAAAAGTAATATGATAACAAATCAGGTGAGACATAGCACAACATCAAGCATATAAAGATATAAAGTGAAGAGTTGTGGCTTCTCTAAGTTGTCTTACATGACATTTAGCAAGCCTTTAGAGTCAAGGTGGATGTCTATTGGCATGCTTGGGAAACATATTATTGCAACAAAACAAACTCGTTATTGGCATGCTTGGGAAACATATTGTTGCAACAAAACAACAATATGTAAGCACAAATTAAATGGACTAATAAGAGGAAGAAATGGTTATCATGACCACTTATGTAAGCACAAATTAAATATTGGAGCAAGGGAATTTTCAATATTGGCTAATGTAGCATAAACCTAGCTAAACCTCCCATTATGCAATGAACACTTCGAGAGGAAAATTGGGCATCATGATGCCAAGGAAACTCAAGAATGGTGAACGGAAGCAAGAGGCTTCTCAAAATTTGGCATAGCATTAGAAACATAACCTTAACAATGTAACATCAACACAAGAAATATTATGGAAATAAAAGGAGGAGGACTTCATTATATATTTTCATGACGGTAGAATGGAGGGAAGTGGAGCTTTTGATCAAATCCAAACCCATGCCTCACCCACATGTTTGCATTCAATTCAAGGATAGCATTATGATTGCAATTCAATGAGAAGGTTTGTATGGTATGGGGCTTGCTTCACAAACCAAGCTCTTGAGAAACCGTTCCATTCAATGATATGTAGACTTACATAAATCACACGATTACATGCAACACGACTATCGAAGGAATCTCACATGGTCATGTGCTTAATAAGGAGGAATTTATGTGATGTATTTAATGGTCAAATTTAGGATTGACATGGATTTTCATATGTAATTGTCCCAACCTCGATGGTTTTGAGTTTAAAGGGTGTATTTAATGTTGATATATAATGTATTCAATGAAATTTCCTTATGTGTTCTAAGTAAATAAAAGTAATGTGATCACAAATCAAGTGAGGCATAGCACAACATCAAGCATATAAAGATATAAAGTGAAGAGTTGTGGCTTCTCTAAGTTGTCTTACATGAAATTTAGCAAGCCTTTAGAGTCAAGGTGGATGTCTATTGGCATGCTTAGGAAACATATTGTTGCAACAAAACAAACTCGTTATTGGCATGCTTGGGAAACATATTGTTGCAACAAAACAACAATATGTAAGCACAAATTAAATGGACTAATATGAGGAAGAAATGGTTATCATGACCACTTATGTAAGCACAAATTAAACATTGGAGCAAGGGAATTTTCAATATTGGCTAATGTAGCATAAACCTAGCTAAACCTCCCATTATGAAATGAACACTTCGAGAGGAAAATTGGGCATCATGATGCCAAGTAGACTCAAGAATGGTGAATGGAAGCAAGAGGCTTCTCAAAATTTGGCATAGCATTAGAAACATAACCTTAACAATGTAACATAAACACAAGAAATATTATGGAAATAAAAGGAGGAGGACTTCGCTATATATTTTCATGGCGGTAGAATGGAGGGAAGTGGAGATTTTGATCAAATCTAAACCCATGCCTCATCCACATGTTCACATTCAACTCAAGGATAGCCTTATGATTGCAATTCAATGAGACAGTTTGTATGGTATGCGGTTTGCTTCACCAACCAAGCTCTCGAGAAACCATTCCATTCAATGAGATGAAGACTTACATAAATCACACGATTACATGCAACACGACTATCGAAGGAATCTCACATGGTTGTGTGCTTCATAAGGAGGAATTTACGTGAATTATTTAATGGTCAAATTGAGGGTTGACATGGATTTTCATATGTAATTGTCTCAACCTCGATGGTTTTTAGTTTAAAGGTTGTATTTAATGTTGATATATAATGTATTCAATGAAATCTCCTTAGGTGTTCTAAGTAAATAAAAGTAATGTGATGACAAATCAAGTGAGACATAGCACAACATCAAGCATATAAATATATAAAGTGAAGAGTTGTGGCTTCTCTAAGTTGTCTTACATGACATTTAGCAAACCTTTAGAGTCAAGGTGGATGTCTATTGGCATGCTTGGAAACATATTGTTGCAACAAAACAAACTCGTTATTGGCATGCTTGGGAAACATATTGTTGCAACAAAACAACAATATGTAAGCCCAAATTAAATGGACTAATAAGAGGAAGAAATGGTTATCATGACCACTTATGTAAGCACAAATTAAACATTGGAGCAAGGGAATTTTCAATCTTGGCTAATGTAGCATAAACCTAGCTAAACCTCCCATTATGAAATGAACACTTTGAGAGGAAAATTGGGCATCATGATGCCAAGGAAACTCAAGAATGGTGAATGGAAGCAAGAGGCTTCTCAAAATTTGGCATAGCATTAGAAACATAACCTTAACAATGTAACATCAGCACAAGAAATATTATGGAAATAAAAGGAGGAGGACTTGGTTATATATTTTCATGGCGGTAGAATGGAGGGAAGTGGAGATTTTGATCAAATCTAAACCCATGCCTCACCCACGTGTTCACATTCAACTCAAGGATAGCCGTATGATTGCAATTCAATGAGAAGGTTTGTATGGTATGCGGTTTGCTTCACCAACCAAGCTCTCGAGAAACCCTTCCATTCAATGAGATGTAGACTTACATAAATCACACAATTACATGCAACACGACTATCGAAGGAATCTCACATGGTTGTGTGCTTAATAAGGAGGAATTTACGTGATTTATTTAATGGTCAAATTGAGGGTTGACATGGATTTTCATATGTAATTGTCCCAACCTCGATGGTTTTGAGTTTAAAGGGTATAGTTAATGTTGATATATAATGTATTCAATGAAAGTTCCTTAGGTGTTCTAAGTAAATAAAAGTAATGTGATAACAAATCAAGTGAGGCATAGCACAACATCAAGCATATAAATATATAAAGTGAAGAGTTGTGGCTTCTCTAAGTTGTCTTACATGACATATAGCAAGCCTTTAGAGTCAAGGTGGATGTCTATTGGCATGCTTGGGAAACATATTGTTGCAATAAAACAAACTCGTTACATTACACTTGAAGTCCTTTGAGGCACACTATTGAATTATTCTATTTGTATTATGAGTTGCTTGTGTTGGTATAGTTTGTAGTGTAGGGCCTTAGTTATCACAGAATCCCTTTATAGGAAAATTTTAACTTGCAAGAGGAATATGGTGGCCATATCAAGATTTGTAACACTAAGGATTTTTGTTATGAACCAAGATTTAAATTAAGGGTCTAAGTCTTTACCAATTCCAATAAGATTCCATTAGGTTCTATCAAATGTTGTTGGGACACTCAAATTCCATTAGAGCAATTTAGGTGACATTAAGGTAATTTACCCCTCATTAGGATTAATCAAGATCCAAAAGTGCCATGATTACGATCATTTAGGTTCCACTATGATGAATCGAGATCCAAAAGTACTATCAAATGAATCATAATCATTGACATTGACATTGATATATCGAACGTTATGTCAGATGTTTTTTGAACAAAATTCCTAGCTCTAAACCTAGTGCAATTCCTAATGCGATTCCTTTCAAAAATTTTGGCATTATTCCAGGCGTTATACCTGGATCTATACCCGATGCTATGTTGGATGTTTTCTAGGTGCAATTCCTAGTTCTATACTTGGTGCTATGTTGGATGTTTTTCTTGTCAAAATTCATGGCGCAATTCTTGTCGCTAACCCTGGATCAATATATAGTGCTATGCTATTTAGGAAATTTTTTTGGAGGCTATTCTGGGCATTATATGGGATGTTTTTTTGGATGCTAATTGGGATGTTAATTGGGATGCTAATTGGAATGATAATTGTTATGTTAATTAAGATGCTAATTATCGTCCAAAATAACGCCAAATTTTAAAAAGGGACGCTAATTGGGACACTAATTGGGACATTAATTGGGATGCTAATTAGCATCCAAAATAGCACTAGCTTTTAAAAAGGGACGCGAATAATGCCATTAAAAGTGCCATCCCATGGAATAGCGTCCACTTTGTCCAAAAAATGATGAAAAATACAATAAAAGTGATAGTGGATGCTAAAAAGGAAGCTAAAAGAGACACTAATCACAAGGTTTTGTTGTAGAGTGGTCCAAGCGCCAAATCTCCGCTGAATCTTGATGCATTTAACGGTTTGTCAGCACATGCCAGCTATCTCATATTTTCTATCACTTGCTTCATAATCGGTTTTGGAGGTGGTTGTAATGTGTCTCATCATGCCTGCACAACTTTTGCCTTAAGTTCTACTAGCCTTCTACGCACGCGTGGTGCTATGGTTGCCTCCAAAATTCAAACATTTAAATTTTTTTTTTCTCTTTCAGCCGAGTGGCTTGGTCACATTTGCATACATTATTTTGAACTTCCTGGGTCCAGGCCTATTTGCGCAGTAGCTCAAACCTTGCCTTGGAATGCCTGCAATGATTGCTCCTATCTTAGCAACTTCTACCACAGCTTCCTCTGCTTGCGCAGCCAATTGCTCCACATGGTCGGACTGTACATGCTCCAACAAGTATTTCTCTATCGACTGCAATATGCCTTGAAGCTTCTGCTGCATCGGCTGAATATGGTCCATGATATTTTCTACCTCTGACTGGAATTCCTCAACCTTGGCTTCCCTAGCTTTCTCCTGGTCGTGAAGGGTTTGGAATTCCTGTTGGATACTTTTGATCTCTGCATGCTTAATGAAATTTTGCTTGAGGGGCAGTTTCTGCATGTCCACCTTCGCGAAAGTGATGCGCTCATCTGTCTTGCGAATGTGCTGCCTTATTTTCTCAATGGATTCATTCTCAAGCAATGTTTCCCAAATGGTCGCAACATTGTCTGTGGCCTTTACGCAGATTGCTTCTTCGCCTTTAATTTTGTGAGCAGCTTCAGACACCGCTGTTCTTCTTTCTTCCAACACTTCTGGGGGTGTGCTTGGTATCTTCTATGCCTGCAGATCTTCTACTTGGCACTGAAGATCTTGTGTGATCTTCAAGAGCCTGGAAAATTTATCCAAGGAGTCTTCATCAGCCTGCCCCACCTTTGGTGGTAATGCTGCAATGGCATTCTTAATGGAATACGCCAACGTGACACAAATTTTCTCCCAGGCTAATATTTCTTGCTCCTTCTTGGCCAGGAGTTTGGTGTGCTCCTGTAGTTCCCGCTCCTTTCCTTACAAGAGGGTCTTGCATTGTTTTTCCTTCCTTTGGTGCTTTGCTGCCTGAGCAACAACAACATTCTCCCTTAGCCAAATTTTAGTTGCGGTCGCCTATTGGATGTTATAGAGCTCCTCCAAGAACAACTTGGAGAAGTCTATCTCAATGCTGTTACCAGCAGTAGCTGTACTTTCCTCTTCAGTTGCTTCAAGTGCCTGCTTCTGAATGAGCACTTTGGTCGGTGGGACTAATGCTGGTGCAACTAGTGGCACGTTAGGATCAAAGCCATATGTTTCAGCCTCCACAGTGTCCTTGACATCACTGACAGTGGTTGTTAACTTATTGAGGTGGTCTCGGACTTGGTTGGCAATGCGCTCCTATTGAGACATCAGCTTATGAAAGTTATCTTGTGTAACTTTATAATAGAGTTGGCAAGTTCCTGCAACTCATCCTTAGTTAATATAGTCGTGTTCGTCGTTCTGTTAGCTTTCTGCTTCTTTTGAGACGATTGGACTTCCTCGGGCTGCACACGGGCTGTGCCTGATCTTCAGGATGTGGTTGCATTGAAGGATGTGGGTACGAGTCCTCCATATTGTCATCATCCTCCATGTTTTCTTGCGATGGATCCACTTGGGAATCGTAACCTTCTTGGTCTTCACCATTAAATTGATGAATGGGTGGTTCTTCTGCATTTAGGTCTTCAGGCAGCGGCTCTATGAGTGGACTGCGCCATTCCTTAGGCCATAGCTTGACAATCACATCCACATCATCGTCTGTTACTATAAATCTGGCTTGATGTTTCTGCCACCGTGGTGCTTTTGTAGGCAACAGATTTATATTATGTGTATCAACTTCAAACTTGAAAAAAGTAGCGTACCTGTGCACAATTGTGGTGCAGATCCTATGGGTTTGCCGAACAACCTGTTGCAGTGCCTCTACGTGCAAGAAGAATACCACATTGTTATCCTGCTGGTGCTTTTTGTTGGTCTTGTCTTCCCATAGATTCTGATATTTTTCCCCCAAACAGGATATCGGGACATCCATTTGTACATAGTCTGGTGGGTCAGCCCAGATAGTGAAGGAAATCAAAATTAGTAACCAGGAATAGTAGAATTTATGAACTTTCTTGTTTTGCACTAGCATCACATCTTCGAACAGGGCGTTTAGCAAGTATCATGACCAGTTGAATTTTTCTCCCCGTGCACACAAATCTGCAATTTCCATCACCCCTGCGAAACATTGAGTCAGTACCACTTTATGAAATATTTTACAGGATAATATTTTTGCAGCAACCGAGACACTTTTGTCATGGATGGGCCCAATTAAGTATCCCCATCCTGCATGCTAAAGGTTGTGCTTCCGCTTAATGTCCCGAGTATTATGCTTAGAGAGGTAAGGCAGAGGATCTTTGCCTTCGCTTGGGAGCCCTGCAATTCTTGCTATCAGTTCAACATTAACTGGGTATGGCTGATCCAGCCATAAGTATCCTCTATGAAAACAGACCAATAACTACTTTACATACGTACTAGCCTATACACTATGGCCGAAATGAGGCATAAAAAACATTTTTGTTAGGCCTGTAGTGGCTAGGACCTCGGCCCACTCCTGTTGTTTGATTACCTGGACAGCAGATTCAACAACCTGTATTATGTCCATGCAGTATATTATCTACAATCCCTCTTGTTGTTGAGTGTCGTAGCCCTGGAGTTTCAAAATAGATAACGTGGGAAGGATGTCCTGTAGTAAGGGTATGTCGACAGGGATCCATGGTGCTTTCAAAGTGGTCACTGGTTTTTCGGGAGATCTGCATGCACTGCACCAGGTCTTCTTGGTCTAATGTAAGCTGGAAAGTTCGGGTCAGCTCGTTCTCTTTGTGGATCTGCCTGTGGTAGCAGTTCTTCATCTTCATCATCATTTCCCTGGTTAGTAGCAGCTGTCTTTCCTCACTCGCCTGGAGTGTTTGGAACTTTACGTTTCTTTTGTATCAGCTGTGGTCATGCAGATGATTCGCCTAGAATAACTGGTATTTACTGGACTGGGTTCGTCATAGGATGTGAACTAAGGGTTGGAATTGTTTGTGGATTCCTTGTTCTTACCATTGCGTTGGTCTCTGGTGATTTCTATAGCTGTGGGCCTTTGGATGACTGTGTCTCTACTTCCTCATCAACGGGGCAACTAGAGATGATAGTGGCATCTAAAGCCTCACTCTCACTGGGAATGTTAATTACCATGGGCTTGAATGGGATGGAAGACAAGTGATAGGGTGAATTTCTGTAAAGGCTCGGCTCCGGTGCTATCAGTACTTAACAGAAAACTGTCTTGATGGGGAATGGAATATTTAGATATTACATAATGTCCTTCAGTCATCATTTGACAAAAGTTTAAGGTCTAATCACGCTCTCAGGTTTCCTTTTCCAATGCTTTCTCCATTAATTTATGTAGCTGACCTTTTGGGTTGTACTTGTCAGACTAGTAATGGAAATTAGTGCTAATATGGTTGATAGGAACTAACAGTATGCCACCTTGCTCCTCATACTGCATTCATTTAATGCCATGCAAGTGACCCAGTCGTACAAATATTTTGGCGTGGATCCGCTGGTTAATGCTAGCCAGCCTGTCATTCCTGCTTTTTGCATTGTTTGGCCCCTAGTTGTCTTGCCACTTGCACACTTTATGTCGCCCGCTTGGGTATATGCAATGATGTGACCATTGGGTGGTTTATTTCTCATGCTTTCTATTGGTTCTGTCGTAATCCTGCAACAGAATAGTTTACGTCTTTTGGTCGCGTTTTTATTTTTATTTTTTACACATGTCGGAGTAAGGTTTTAGGCATTTGCCATTTACCAAACTCGCGATGTGGGTACCATCGACGTTTCTGGCATTGTGATGTGCCTATATCCATAGTTTTTACAATGGTATATGGCCTAATCCAATTTTCCTTTCATTTGTGTGGGTGCGCGAAGACTCTGTTGTCATAGTGTAGGATAAGTCTTCCTTCTATGGATGGCTTTAACCCGATGTATTGATAATGTCGTGTCGACAATTGTTCTTGAGTTGGATTAGTCTGCAATCACAAAGGTATCTTCATCCTCTCGAAGTCTTCCACCATTCCCTTTCTTTCTTTCTGGTATTCCTTCAGGAGATCTGTGAGTTGTACAACTGCTTCATCCTGCGAGTGCTTTTGTATTACTCTGTGATCTTTACTTACTTCAACTATTTTTGGCCCACTGAAGTTAGTCAGGTTCTCTTCCATGTCCCTGGGTATATTATCTTGCTGAGTAGATGCACTGTGTTGGTGAGCATTAGTGTCATTGATATTTGGGACTATACTCCCCTTTTCTTTCTGGATTGTATTATGAATTATAGGGTGTTTGTTAGCCTTTAGAACTATATGCATGACCTGCCGGGTTCCTTGTCGCAGCTGCTCAGAGTTATTGCAGGTCTTGGGTGCCATATCCAAAGTGTATATGAAACTCTCATAGGTGGGTAACTCCCTTGACTCGGTATCCACCCTTCGCACAGACCTTGTGACTCTTTCACACCTTCTCATGGATACTTCATGTAACCTATTTTTCCAATTCTGTAAAGCCTCCCATGAATCAGACGTACATGAACTCGTGCACTTCCAGCTTAGGTTCCTATCTATCGTCAGACTGATATGATCTTCGTGCATAGCTATAACATTGTAGATTTGATCTAGATAGTCAACCTGCCCCTTGTTATAAACAGGTTCAACATATCTTTGCCCCTCAAATGGATCAATAGGCGACACTACTCTCATTTACTCATCTTCAAAGGAGAGGATCCTTTTCTTGAAATTTATAAATGTTTGATTGTCTATAGCCCAATATATCCCTAGTAGTGCAGGATAAGGTTTTTTATCATCTACTATGTTGATGACCTCAAAGTTTTCATATGTATGCATTCCTTCAACATCGACAATGACATTGCTCAATCATCCAATGGGTAGTACCTTTGCTTGATTGGCAAGACACAGCTGGATAGGAGACTAGTCTAAGCATGAATTACCCATGATTTCCCAAGTTTGGACGGTTAGGATATTGACATCTGACTCCAGATCTAAAATTATATAGTCCATGTCATAATCACCTATCTGCGCATTCATTCTCAATTCGCGGCCAGTCTTACATTTTCGTCGCACTTGGTTAACCTTCTTCTCAATGTGTGGTACTACAGGGATCTCATCTATTATTGCTTGTAGCTTTGCAATAGCATGTTTATCTTAGATTAGCATCAAATAAACTTGATAGAAGAGATGTCCGCTTACTAACCTCGGTTGAAGCTTTCTTCTGCAACAGTTGTTGGAATTGTTTAGGCATGTCCTTGACTTCTGTTGAAGTTGATGGTACATCAGGGCTTATGAAGTCTGATTGCACATCCCAGAATACTTCTTTCTACTTCAATCTAGTTGATGATTCTTTTTTCTGCGCTGCCGGCCTCACTTGTGGTTGCGTTTGTCCTTGTGGGTTCTCTTGTTCTACTCCAGTCGTGGAACCTCCTCTTGTTATGGAAGCAATGTTCAGGTCTCGTGGTTCAGCCACAATCATTTCAACATTCACATTTTCATTTGGGTTTGGGTTTGGTGTGGGGCTGGGTGCGGCAACAGTTCTTGCTTGCCACTTTGCGATCAGCTGAGGACATTATTAAACATTATGGTCTTGACCCTTACAATATGAGCATGTCCTGGAAGGCTCCAAACAATCTCTGGAAAAGTGACTTACTTGTCCACAGTTATAGTATGTAACTAGACCTCTCCCCCTACCAAATCCTCCTCCACCACCTTGTTTTCTAATGTTTCCACCACCCCTTCCCTGAGGGTGTAGTTGCTGCTGTGGGTACTGGTTTTGCTGGTAGTTTTGCTGACAGGGGTTTTGTTGCACATATGGCTGCTGAAGCGCATACGAATGTTTGTACTGATTAGTTGGGAACTGTGCAGGTTGGTACGAGGCTTGCACCTGTTCAACCCGAGTGAAACCCTCATTTTTCATTAAGTATGTATCAAATGTTTTCTCTTTCAAGAGCTGGTATGCTCTACAGTATTTTTCATCGTGTCCTACCGATCTACAAAATTTACAAAATAAGTTTCCAGGGGTACTTACAACCTTCTGCAAATACACACATTCCTCATCATGGTGACCTATTGACTAGAATATACGACACCAAGGTAGCCCTTGCCCATATAATGGGTTAGGTGCACCAGATGTGACATACTTCATGAAGGTCAGACAATTATCCTTGGTGTGTCCGTCCGTTCTACATTTTGTGCACCATAAGTCCTCTTCTCCTTCTTTTCCCTTCTTGATATCCTGAAGTTGTAGTCCGAGGTTGGCTAGCTGTGACTGAATCTGTACCATTTCGACAACACTGTCAACAATAGGTGAGGCCTCTAGCTTCATCACTAGCTCCAATGCTTATGTTTGCGATTCAATCTTCTACTGCATCAACGACCCTCAGATGTGTGGTAGCAGAGTAGCAATAAACCACTCCTTATGTTGTACATTGGACATTTTGAATCTTACCTTAGCCATCAATGTCTTGAATATTTGATCAAAATCCCACACAGTTTTTGCTAAATCCTATTTAATCTCCTTAATCTCTGTAATACATTGTGACTCTGATTTGGGTTTTCTGAACTCTGAGATCACTGCAGATCGAATTTCCTCAAGGGTCTTCTATGTTGTTTCAGATGGTGTGGCACAAAATTTCATGATCCAATCTAGGGCGCGACCCATTAAGGTCATAATCATCTGTGCTTTCTTGATGTCAGTGCCATGGACCAAACGTACCATCCACATAGCTTCATATAGGAACCAATGTTGTTCAGGGTCTTCCATTCCATTTCCCTTAATGTAGGTAGCCAGACATCTGTTGAAGCCATTGGGTTGGCATTCAGGCTCTCTTGGGTAGGTTTCAACTGAGTTTCACCTTTTGGCGCACTAGTTTAAGGACTAACTCTATCTGAGTTAGAGGTCCCTTCAAGGGATGAGACTCTAGATCTCGTCTCAGGTGATATAACTGGTGTTATATAATTATGCTCTGACCCTGAGGTCTCATCAGAGCTATCCAGATCTTTAGGTCCTTCCGAGATCAGGCAATATTCCTCCTCTTCATCACAAGAACCTTTGTCTTTGCATGATCGAGGTTCATGTTCGCTTCCTTCAAACAAACTAGGATTCCATCGGCCCCTTTCAGTTTTCCTTCTCTTTCCTGATTTGAACCTTCTCCCACTCCTTAGGAATCCAACCTCGAGTTCAGGTCCTGTTCTTCCAGGGAACATCTCCACGCACTCCTCCCCATGTTCTTACCTGCTTGTTAGTGACATAGCCCCTTCCTAGACACACGGCTCAACTATCCAGGTGCAAAAGGCCCTTCTCATAAGCAAGTAGTTTTATCCATGTACTTATGCTCAATAAGTATCTCCTTCATGGTCCTTGGATGAAATCTCGTTCAGCTTCACTATATGAAGTTATAGTATCTATTGCAAACTCAGTAATATACCCTTGCAATATACTATCAACCCAAAAATCAATAGCTCTTGAGACAACATTACTTACACTGGTTACCTCCTGAACTAGTTGGTTTCTCCACTCACTAATCTCCCTTATCTGGTAGTTGGTCCGTCTAGATGCCAATCCTACAAACCATTCATGTAGTAGAACATGGAACTCAACAAAGATGATCTCATGAATATCAGAGTATATATAATCATATAACCATCTTTCTACGTTGAACCATGTTCCTGCACTTTCTTCTTGCGCAAAAACCAGCGTTTTAGCATCCAACCAGTCTTCTATCTCCTCCTTCATTGGGTGCCACACCATCTCCCTGATTTAATCAAGGGATCCTGGTAACATAACCATTTGTTGGCCACTTTTCCCCACTTTTGCGATCGAGGTTCTGCATAGCCCACCGATCCAACAACTACCTGAGATACCGGCCCGATAGAGAAAGCCCCATCGAAAACACCTGCAAAGAAGGAAGAGTCTCACTCAAGATATATCATAGATGGGTAATCACTAGAACCATGTTTCTGCAATTGTCAGGGAAGTATAGTCCCTTGGCTCGCAACCAAGGAGCTCAACGAAAGCAGCAGTGCAGCTAGACGAAGGAGTCGGTTTTGCGCAAATGCGCACAACTGTATGTCATCGCGCATGACTTGATTTTCCTTTCCCCCTGGCAGCTGGTGCAACTCATGCGGTGCAGTTGATTCACATCAATCGACTCTATGACTTAAGTTGGGGTACATAACAAGAATTATACAGAATGATATATATTTCTACAGTTTCAATTCAGCAAGGTATTCTATTCATCCATCTACCAATTGCAAGAAACTAACAGAGACTAAACCACATTTAACATTATACAGGAAGAAACTATTAATCAATCACATAAACATTCACCACATCAATCATTCATTTGGACACAGAAATAACGTGGAATCCCATATGGGAAAAACCACTAAGGTGCTCTTCATCTGGCATGAGAAAGGATATAGAACCTTGCAGTCTATGGGATGCAGAAGGATTTTGATATATGTCTTTAAGTTTAGACTTGTAGTTCTGAAGCTCTCTGGTTCGCTCTCCTACTCTACTCCTACTCCTAGCAGTCTGCTCCCACTGCAATCATATCCGCGGCTCAACAACCCCTCTAATGCTACCATACTCTTCCTGAGTCTACTCCTCTTCTGATCACTATGACATTACAACATAATTGGCATTCCCTTCCATGGATTACCACTGAATAACAAAACTACTACTGCAAATTGAACAAGGATCAATGAAAACCTTACAGACCAACCTTCTAACCATTGCATCCTTCCTATTTATACTAATTTACATGGCCATGCAGGGCCAACTACATCCCGGTAGTCTGTTAGCCATCACCATCAACCACCCCTTTGGTTACAATTGTGGTGATCATGACTGGACATGAGGCACTATTGGTCTGACTTACAAATATCTTCTCATACGTGCACAGCTATAGGCTTATGCCGCCTTATACGGCCATGATCCAGATTCTTCATCTATCGCTTTCCGGCCATTTTCCCCCTTTGCGCTTTCCTTTCCTTTGCTGCACACTTCTTTGTTGTGCCTTCGTAGGCCCTTTTCATCCTTCACACTCTTCCTTTGCTTCTATCACACACATGGTGCATTTTCCTTAGCGGTGCACGCGAAGTTCCTTCTTATGCCCCTTTCTCGGGCCAACACTTGAACATGATGACTCTAAGTTTTACCATGTCTTTGAAACTTTCTCTTTCCCACATGGCTATGGAGGGAATGAATTTTAGTCTCTAATAGTTAGGTATAACTACATCAGGTCCTAGCCAAAGTCAAAATTCCCTAAATATTTCATTCCCCATGGCAACAACGGTCTCACAAATGTGAATAAGGGTCTCCTCGTAGAAGAGGGATTCCTAGTCTATGTTTCCATCTTCATTCCCTTGCGAAGTCATTGTGAATATATTGAACAAAAATGGTCTCAGAATGTGAATCCACAAAGAGGATAAATACCACAACAAGGCTTTCATAGGAGAGGAGAAATACCACAAAATCGGTCTTAGAATGTGAATCCATGGAGAGTATAAAGGCCTCAACAAGGAATTCATAGGAGAGGAGAGCATACCTGGATGACCGAAGTTTGCAGACAGAGTTGGCTGAGGAACGTTTCTATCAGACACCTGGGAGGGGATGCGTTCACCAAGCTCAACGATCATCCTGATATACTACTCTGTGTGTGCATGGAAATCCCCTGAGAAATAGGTCTAAGTAAGATGAAGCATGGATGAGCAGTTGTGATGTGCATTCAAGTACTGAAGCCATGTGATCCATGGCATGGTGAAACGGTTCGTCATCTCCTTGGCAGAATGAATAATAGAGTACATGCACAAGGATTCTATTAATGTAGGAGAGAATGAGAATTTAAGCATGGGAGGTTGTGGGGGGATGGATGCCACTTACCCTGACATGTTCCCTATCCTCCTCATGCCTTTCGTCTTCCCTATGATGATCATTCACATCCAAGATTCCAATAGTTTCTGTTAAATTCACACACAATTCAATATTTGGTGGAAAATGACCACATATGTTTATCGGTGGTTTGGAATTCCACTTATTGTGAAAATATATGACTCTATAATGTTGATATGTTCATTTAAACATATGATTAGTTTTTCCAAACAGTCTCTAAGGGTGAAGTTATAGGTCTGCCAAAATGGGGTTTCGGGAAATTGACTAATGTATTGGAAAATTAGTTTAAGTTTACCTAAGAAAATGTCGTCCATATCTCATAGGTTAATGATAAAAATAATCTGTGAGTATTAGGATAAATTTTGTTGAAGTGTTATCTGACTATGGTATTAGTTTTCCTAAAGAGTGCTTGAAGACAAAGTTACACGTTGGACAAGGTAGGGTTTCATGATGTTTTTCTTAGTTCAGTAAAATGCATGCCTAGGTAAGAGGATGTTGAATCTGAAGGTGAAACCAGTTTTGTTGTGATTAGTTAGATGTCTTACATCATCTGGTATCATTGGTGCATTATTTTGGTGAAGTAAAAAATCCACCCTGGAGATGGAACAATTTGACTAAGTATAAAACATGCTTCTAAAACTAGATGTTGATCTGTGCATCTAACCATGTGATTAGTGTTTCCAAACAATCTCTAAGGGTGACGACTCTATCTCTTATCCTGACACCATAATCTAAGAAATAACAACCATCCTTAGTGTGTTAAACCTTTGCAATAATGAATGCCATTTGAGAATTTAGGCTATAGGGTAGTAAAAGGACACGACTCATTTTTCCGGGAGCTTCCAAAACCTATCAACAACAAGAAATTACCATTAGTTAAAATGGATACCTCATTGTCAAGGATAGGCCCTGCACGGTGGTTGAAGTATCCACTTCAAAGACTATAAAACATGGTCATGCAAAGTGCCATTTTGTTGCAAGTGATATTTTTAATGGGAAAAATATTGAAGATATTGTCTCATCTTCTCATAATTGTGATGTCCATAGGTCAAAATTGGAATGGGTTCCTAACTGGTCCACCCCTCAAACTATACATAATATCTATCCACGTCAGTATCATGTCTTGGTCTCTTTTGACCCGGTAGGATAAATTTACATATGTGGACATAAACCCCAAATTCGAACCCTAAATGCAGAGATACATACATTTTGTTATCTACCAAAATGATGAAGGGTTTGAACTTATTGATGTCATTGTGGGTCGAATTTGATGTCAATCTTGCATGTTGAAGATGCTCCTAAATCTCCCCTTGCTTCATGGGTCGAATTTGATGTCTCTATTGAAATGTAGAATATAATGATTTATTTTTCGAAAAATAAAATGGTGGGGATCCAAAATACATACAAGATTTACAGAACAATGCGCTAAGTCATATTGACTACTACTATGCATGCCTAACCTTATTCCTAGCCCTTTCTCTCTCAAGGTATGCCATTTGTTCTATTAGTGACTTTTCCTTTCAGTGACAAGATCTGAACCTAAAATTTAATGAGTATAAGGTGATTCAAAATAGTCCTACACCAACATTATTACTGTTTTTTGTTAACTATTTTCCGAGTACTGCTATTACTGCTTTAATTCTTGTACATTGCTATTAGTTTAACTTCATTATAATATTGTTATTGTTTAAGTTCTGTACATGGGAATTGGTAAATAATCTCAGTGACCAACTTTAACACAGTGACCATTGGAGTGTTAAAGTTGAAAGAGATGAAAATTTTGTTTTATATTTATTACAACAGTACTGTTTGGAATCTAGCTTTGCTTCAGTGCTGTCTCATGTATGAAAGTATACAAAATTTGATTTTCTGCATATCAAACCATAACTAACCAAATATTTAACATTTTTTAAAATTGTTGATATTGCATATGGAGTGGCTAGACATAGCTAAATTATGTTCATTTATCTATAGAATTCATCGTATTTCTTCCACATTTACACAATTGTGTCTTCTGAACAACTACTATTCCTTGGACCAAAAACAAAAACTACATAGACCATATATAGATGGTGCTTAAACCATTTGTTCTTTCTAATGAATTTTTCATTATAGTCCCTATGTTGGCTATGTTAGTCATAATGGATAAGCATCAACTTAATCTTATCTTCTTGATTTAAGAGCCCCATTTATGATACGTTGTTCATTCATGTTATTCATGCTCCTTGACTTTAATTGCAACCTGACTGTTGTTATTTGTCATTACTTGCAAGGACAACACAATGAAACTAATGACTGGTAGTGGTAAAATCCAATGGCTTTGGTTATTTATATTTTAATAGTTATATAAATAAATTTATTATATATACTAAATAATATTACATGCAAGTAGTGATTATCATACTTATGGTTAATATAAGTTTAAATGATTGTTTTCCTCATTAAATATTCATGACAAAGATTAAATCATTGGGTGCAGGTCTCTTGTTCCAGAGCAAGAATATTTGTGTGAGTGTTGAATTACAGTGTATGCCATGATATGTTCTCGCAATGTACAATATTTGTGGCTGTATGATATTGTATGATTTTTTTTTATCATAATGTCAGGAAAATGAATATTGTTCACTGTGAGAACATATCACCACATACATTAATTATTAGTAAGTTAACTATTCAAATATGTATCATGTTGTGTCTTCTTGCAACTAATGACTAGCAGTAAATCCAACGAAAATAATCTTACATGCAATCATATTTCCCTTAGAATGACATTTCTAAATAAGTACAATGTCTATCACTGAGACGAGCTTGATTTTATTTAAGTTTAGTTAATAAGATGACATGAAGGAGAAATTTAAAAAAAATGAAGATCACTTCATTAATATTTTCATAGTTATTTTATGTGTACTTCACTTTTGCTGCATCTGCATACTAACATGCTTGTATTTGTTGTAATGCTGCCAAAATGCATGCAATGTCTACATCAACAATGGACATCGTCCCAAATTATTCAATGGAAAAGATTCCAAGTGCATGATTATTCCCAAATATGAAACTCTACATGGCATAAACAATGATACAATTTTCTAGCAAGGACATCCTGTATAGCCCTACGTTGGGAAGCGACCCCTACCCACCAACTATTTTCTTTTAAAACTACTTAGACTCATCGCATTTATGACGAAAGAATCATCCACCTATCATCCCCCCTCCAATAGAAGGTCTCATGTGTACCCTCTCCACAATGGAGAAAGAATCATCCACACTTGGAGCATCATCATCAAGCACTCTGTCAAGTCACGACATTGAGCAAGTATTGAACTTGTCTATGCCACCTATGTTCTAAATACCATTTCTATACCCCCAATAACATTACGAGGAACATTGTTTATGGATTAGCTGACACTCCTAAGACTCAAACTCAGACTACCTATGTGGTACCTTTCACCACCCTTTCCAGAGATGGATTCCAAACCCATATCCCATTATGATATGGTATTGGTACAATGAGTTACCACCCCAACTAAACCGACCGGATCTACTACCTTTGTGGAACCACCATCACCAAAAGTCACAAATTGAGGATTATTCAACCCAAGCCAACTAATCCACTAATGGAGGCGCTACTTAGCCCAATTTTAAATCCCCCATCATAGAAAACCATTCTCTTGAATCATCTTCAGGAACACCCAAACTCAACATGAAGGGTGTCACACAACAAACGATTAAAGAACCCATCATGCATGATACCCCTACCGTGCGGGTCACACCCCCATGTGTTCTATGTGGACAATAATTTCATGTAAAAAATTTGTGTCCTACCTTACCCGAGCTCATAAATTTGCTAAATACACCTATTAGTGCCACATTTTCCCCTCAAAATGAGATTGGGGGCACATCAAAACCATCAACCCTTAAGTCTAAATAATTACACACCAACAAAGGGTGTTCAGTTTTTACCCAATACAAGAATTATACACATAATTTCCCTAATCCTCCTCATTTTAGAATGCACTGGAAACCATTCTCCTCGGATAAACAGTAGAATAACTCACATCTACCTCACTACAAGAGGTATCCTCCATCAATATGGTCACCACCAAAAAAGTGGAATAAACTATGTCTCCCGAGATCACCCCTTGAGAGACCCCTATATTTCCACAACCTAACCTCACTAATATAAACCATGACACCCTACCAGATGTTAAATTATTGAATAATTGATCTACAGGAAATGAGAGCAATAGTGAAGTAGAATTGTGTAGTGGAATATCAAGAACAATGTACACTGAACAAGAAAAATTTGAGACAAATATGATAAGAATTGATCCGTTAATTACAACATCAATCTTCATTATTATTGCAATAATAATATAATAGTGTTACAATAAGGAGAATTCAAATCATGTGGATGATATTTGAATCTAGCAACTAAACCCAATTAACTGGCTAACTCAGTGTCTCTAAATCACTGCATGGGAGCCACTAGTCTAACTCATGATGTCTAAATCAGTCTACAGTTAGTTCAACTAGTTAAACTAGTTAAAATGATGAGGTAGGTGGAAAAACATGCCACTTCCCCATGCATCCATGCAAATCTAGCGCTAGACTAACTGAGAGTTATCTAATTGATTGTAACTGGAGGTTGACTCAGCATAACTGCCTACCTACCACAACCAACTGATGGAGGCTATTGGTGGCACTCAGAGTGGATCCTAGAATGTAGGGATTGGAACCAGTGGCACCAAAATGGCATTGGTGGCACCAGTGGCACCAATAATATGGTGGAACCAAACTCATCCAAATGACTCCTAACTTAGGAAATATGTTCAACTAGACTATATATGGACAAGGGAGGATTATATAATCCTAAATAATCCTAACACCCCCCCTTAATCATGACTTGGACAAATTTGGGACCTGGAAACTAGGCCAAAAGTCATCCATACAATCTAATTAAATATAAAGCTGCTTAATAAACTAAGGAAAATGGGGAAAAACTCATGGGAACCCCCCCCTCAAGATAAGTTGGAAACAATAAAACAAACTATACTTAAGAGAAAATTTTCCTCTTTGGGTAATAACTTGTAAAAATTTTGCTGCAATTTGTTGCACTATGCATCAACAATGCAGTATCTTAGTTATTCTTTGTAGCAACATCCTGAGACTTTGCATGTGAACCTCTCAATTTTCTTCTGATTTGATGAATGTTCTTTTTGTTTCTTCTTTCCGGAGGAGGAGTGGAATGATCAATTTTGTTCTTGTGTGGGCCAAATGGTTGATCATTCGCTATCATCAAGTAACACTTTCCTAGAAGCTTGTTGCACCACTCTGTAGATAGCAAAGCTGTTTGAAAAAGAGCAACATGCTCATTCTGATACTGGGACTTTGTTCTCTTTCTGTCTTCTGGATTCCCAACACCATCCCCAACTCCTTCAATGAGCTTTTGGGACCATTTAGGCTTAGGCCACTTATTTGGAATGGGAACTAGATCTGGATCTAGATTCTCATGAGGTACAAACTCAATATCAAGGTCATGCTGATCTTGTTCCTCTTCATCTATATTTGAAACATGTGACAAAGTATCATCATCACAAGGAAATGGAAGAGTGTTTATACCTTCTTGTGCTTCGGATTGTGGTAGATCAAGCAACTGATCTTCTTCAAACTCAACACTGGGCTCTATGAAGCACTTCCTAGTTGCAAGTTCCATCAATTTATATGCTTTTTCATCCTCAACATATCCTAGCAGTATGCATTCGCTACTTTGGGATTGAAAGGCCTTTCTCTTGTCCATGGGTATTATGGCCCAATATTTGGTACCAAAAACTATCAAGTAATAGACATCAAGCTTATGCCCATGTAGTGCTTCGAAAGGAGTGGCCTTATTCATGGATTTGTGAGGCACTCTATTATGTATGTATGAAGCACAATTTATAGCTTCATCCCAAAGAGAAGGAGGAATATTCTTGGCTTGGGGAAGATAGGTTTCCATCTCCTTCAATGATCTATTTTTCCTCTCAGCCACACCATACAGCTGTGCTGTGTATGGAACAGAGTGTTCCATTCTAATCCCCTCTAATTCACAATACTTCTGAAAATATATTTTGATGTATTCACCTCCATTATATGATCTAATGGACTTGATCTTCTTCCTGAAACTATTCTCAATCAAAGCTTTAAAAAAAATAAAAGTTTCAAATACCTCTGATTTCTGTTTCATGAAATATACCCAACAAAACCTTGAAAAATCATAAATAAAAGTAAGGAAATACATGGAACCATTAATCGATGTTGTAGGCATTGGTCCTGAAACATCATTGTGTATCAGATCAAGTGTAGAGGCAAGTCTAGTTGCCTTCCCAACTTCATACATCTTCTCTAGATGCTTACATATCAAGCTACCAGAGCATATTCCATATGATGTTTGGATGAGTGGCAAGCCCTCAATCATTTTGTCATTGTAAAGTTGCTAGAGATATTTGAAATTGATATGCCCAAATCTCTCATGCCACAACGTGTTGGTGTTATTGGAATGAGTCAATAAAGTTGTTGGATGTGAAGAAGGCAGGAAAAGGGAGTACTCGTATGCCTTTGAGGCATGGTTAGAAAACCCTTTCGCTATGATATTTCCAGTATTTTTTTTAGTGATTTCTACTGAATCAGAGTTGAATGTCACTCTCTTGGGAGAGCCTGTATGAGTCATCTGATAAACATAAAAAATATTTGCTGCAAGAGAGGGAACATAGAGTACATTCTTGAACTCACCATACTGGATTTTAATAGAACCTCTCCCAACAGCTGGGATTTGGGAGTCATCTCCCATATGAATTCTAGGTCCTTCTGATAGAGAGAGAGTGGAGAAGGATTCCCTAGAGGCAACCATGTGGTTGGATGCTCTAGAATAAATCAAGTAATCTTTCGATTGAGTGAGGCTTGCCTCAAGGCATGGAATCTCTCATGATCTTCTGTCGGTTGTCCAACATTAGACTTCTTTGCTCCTTGTGGAAGGGAAATATTGTTCTATTCAAGGAGTGTTGATTGTTGGTCAATTTTCTTCTTCATACACTAACTCTCTGGATGAAAGCCTCTCATACAACATGGAAATCTAGTCTTCTCGATTTTTTTCTTTTTCTTGGAACTCGAGGCTCCATCTGAAGATTTATAATTCTCCTTTGGCTTCTAATTAGTGTTTTTGGTATCCTTCCCTTTGTGCTTCCCTCTGGCTTGCACATTGTTCAATTCTGTCACTAAGAGTGCTTGATTATTGGAGGTTTGAATCACTCCCACTTGAACCAATTTATCTTGATCTTGTATTAATGCCTCAACAAAAGAATCTAGAGAAGGAATATTCCAATTAGGGATGGAAGCTCTTCCAGAATGGAATGTAGAGCCAAGCTTTCTCAGTAATGACAGTACAATTCAATCATCTTTCCTCTCTAATCCACATGATTGTTTACATTGGATTACTAGTGACTTGTATTTTGTAAATAATTTTTGAATAGATTCAAAATTGTTGGGTTGTAAAGAAATGAGCTCATTCTCCAATATATGCCCTCGAAGCTCATCTTGTTTTCCAAAAAAAAATTCAAGATTTTCCCAAGCTTCCTTCGGAGTCCTAAGTCCCTCAATATGGAACAAAATATATCGAGAGATATGAGTGCACATGAAGCCGAAGGCCTCATCAAGTCAATTAAAAAATGTGTTCTTCTCAACATACTGCTGGGGCTCAGTTTCTCTGCCCATTTTCATCCTGAAAAAAACAAGCTTGCGTAAGGCTACCTGCATATCTGCCCTCCAATCAGTGTAGTTGAGGGGTGTAAGGATTTTGGGTACAAGAGCTGAAGAATCCATATTTTTGTATGCTGAAACAGTCAATTCCTCAAGAAGCTAGGTAGGTACCTACAAATAACACTACAAAAACTAATTAAATTCATAATCATGTCAGTTTCAAGCCTTTCCACCTCGACATGTACACTTTCTCAGATTCTGTCACACCTAGATAGAATTCTCTAAACATAATTCAAAAGGAGAAAGGATATCATTCTAGGATTTATGTGGAAACTCAATTGCTTTTGGTGTACAATGGAGATCAGACAAGACTTGCTGCTAGCTTGAACAAGGCTTCAATACCATGTTAAATTATTGAACCATTGATCTACAAGAAAATGAGAGCAATAGTGAAGTAGAATTGTGTAGTGGAATATGAATAACAGTGTACACTGAACAAGACAAATTTGAGACATATATGATAAGAATTGATCAGTTAATTACAACATTAATCTTCATTATTATCCCAACAATAATACAACAGTGTTACAATAAGGAGAATTCGAATCATGTGGATAAGATTAGAATCTACCAACTAAAACTGATTGACTGGCTAACTCAGTGTGTCTAAACTAGCATAGATCCAAATCCTAGGCTCTATCAAACATTGAGAGGGATACAATATTTGGAGGTGAAAACATCTTCTTAAGTATTGCACTCAACTATCAGCTTTGGTGTGATTCAAACCAAAAGACATATCTTTTTATTTAAGGTCGACATATAATATATTTATTATTAATATTTAATACTATTTATGGCCGACATAATATTTTTTATTTTTTTTATTTTGTTAGGAAATAACATTACAAAATCTCCCCCATACATGGTTTTAAAACCACGTGCAAGGACCTTATAAAACCATGGGTTGTTTAGGAGTCCTTGCACATGGTATTAAAACCATTTGCAACGAACTCCTAAACCATGTACAATAAAACCATGGGTTGTTTAGGAGGCCTTGCACATGGTTTTAAAACCATTTGCAAAGCCATCCTAAACCATGTACAATAAAAACACAGGTTGTTTAGGAGGCCTTGCACATGGTTTTAAAACCATGTGCATGATTTTTTTTTTTTGCGGATAATTTAAATTTTTATTTTTTATTATTTTGTTAAGTAGGAACATTACAACATCTCCCCCATATTGTGTTGTTTTTCTTACCGACATTTTTTTGGCTGATAATGTTTTATTTTTTATTTTTTATTGTTTTGTTATGTCGGAACATTACAACATCTCCCCCATGTTAGGTTGTTTTTGTGGCCAACATTTATTTTGGAGGATAATTAAATTTTTATTTTTTATGGCTAACATTTACAAGAGGAATTTTACATGAGTAACGTTACATAACGTTACAAGATCTCCCCCATACTGGGTTGTAGAGCGCCTCTTAGGCAATCACTGCATAGGAGCCACTAGTCTAACTATTGATGTCTAAATCAGTCTACATTCAGTTAAACTAGTTAAACCAGTTAAACTTATGAGGTAGGTGGAAAAATGCGCCACTTCCCCATGCAACCCTGTAAAACTAGCGCTATATTAAATGAGAGTGATCTGAATGATTGTAACTGGAGGTTGACTTAGCATAACTGCCTACCTACCACAACCAACTAATGGATGTTGTTGGTGGCACTCAGAGTGGCTCCTAGAATGTAGGGATTGGCACCGTTGCACCAAAATGGCACCGATGGCACCAATGGCACTAGTGGCACCAATATCATGGTGGCACAAAACTCATCCAAATGTATCCTAAGTTAAGAAATATGATCAACTAGACTATATATTGACAAGGGAGAATTATATAATCCTAAATAATCCTAACACTAGATGAGTGTGTTTCATGTCAAAATCACCTTCATATGAGACTAGTTCCGATTAGGAGATCATGCCTATGCTGAGCATGCAGTGCTACCTTCCACTATTCATTTTAGTGGCCCATTTTACACACTCAACGTGAGGTTTTCCTAGAGAAAATACGTCTCTAGGACCAATTTCTCCAACTCAGGATATCATCACAAGAACCACCATTTGAGCACATTGTTCCCACGATAACTGACCCTACCGAATATATATCTCCCTTGGCTAGATTACTCACAAGTGAGGATTCATCATTATATGTAGAGGAGTCACCCTCCCCAAATGATTCCCTTCTCCATCGATCCCAAACTAGATCACACGAGGATCTTCGATCTCTTATCAGGAACGTCAAAATATACTCACAATCCATTAGTTATGGTAGTTTCCTAGTTTTGATCGATCATCACTATCGAAATTTCAAATATACTCACAATCCATTAGTTACTGTATGGTTTCCACAGTTCATTACAAAAATCTCAAAATTCATATATGTTTTCAATCCCATTGCTCAAAAGCTAAATGGTATCCTTTGTTCCTCATGTAGATGTATATCAATCACACTTACACCTATTTTGCGGATGGTGTAAATCATTGGCCAAAATACCTAACATCAGCTTCTTGGGCAATTTACTCTTCCCACCAACCTTTATACCACACTGGTGGAGTTTGTATGGGGGAACTTACAAACAATCAAGATGAATATGATACCATTATAGGATTATTGACTGATGCCATCCATTTTAGTATAAGCCATCTGCAAGTCCTCCTAGATTATAACCTAGTTGTGTCGCAACTCAATAATGTGTTTCGTTTCCTTAACCTACTTCTCCTTCACAAATATCTTTGAGTATTTCTCCTCATATGAGAGTTTCAATTCATTACCTTCACTCATGTCCCATGGAGCACCAATATATTCGTCGATACAGTCACCATCGAAGTCTTGAATTGGAACTTAATCCATCATAACTAAACCTACACATTAACACAAGGTTATCCCATACATGTGTAAGTAACCATAACTATGCATATATAAAACATCCATCACATACAATGTGCCAATAACCATATGTACATCATGTACAAGAAACACAAGCCATATCAACATCTACACATAGTATCATCATCATGTGTTGCTCACCAAAATATCATGTATAAGTAATAGCTATTGAACATCAATATGAACAACATATAGTTACAAAACATAATAAAAATAACTACACATAAAACATTCATGAGAGACAACATGTATGCCAACAAAAAATGGTATATATCCATATGTCAAAAACTAGCGTGTCATGTACAAAATGGCCCTCATAAGGCCCATACAAAAGAATCATATGCCTTACGGGAGATACATCATATAAAATACCTCCTGTAGGCTCAATTATCATACAAAATAAGGGCCCTCAACCCTGAATACAATGATATCATAAAAGAATGGAGAACTCAAGCTTTCCCACCACCTGTTGGGTCTCGTGGCCCCATGATAGCCAATGGTCACACTACCTTATCTTGAACAATCTCTAGATCTGGTCCCCATGGAGCCCTTGGCTCCTATTGTGGCCTCTTCCTATGAGGATATCTATCCCCTCCTTGCGCTTCCCGTTCCCTATGGTAGGAAATTACAATCCACTGCATAACATATCAGAGGCCCAAACCACATGCTACTAGAAGTTGTAGGGTGAGGGATAACTCCTCATCACTGAGTTCACAATTATCCCTCTCATCAATACCTATAGTTAGAACTGTTAACCTCCTCTCCAACTCAGCCAAGGATACAACAACCACACCCCCCCAACAACACCCCCAATAGAACCACCAATATCTCCCCCAGTAGGAGCACCAACATCAACAACACCAACCGTGGCCTCCCTCACTTCCCTCTCCTCCCAGTGATGACGACAATGCACCCTCAAAGGTGGAGGCACTTTCCCAACATCTACATCCATAGGAACAACAAGAAAGGACTCAACACGTATATATCAACATATGTACATCACATCAAATTAATGTACATAAATAGATACCATACTAGAAATCAAAGAGTTCATTATCACAGGGACATAATTTCTGAAGAAGGAGCCCCGTGTTCTTTTTTGAAACCAATGTTTCAAACTACCAAATAATTGAGTCCATCATTAGGGAGGAAACTCAAAATAGGAGAAAGCATTGAAGGATAAAGGGATTCTAAACAATACATAGATGGCAGGGAAGATTAAGCAATTGAAACTGACCTATCTTTTCCAATTCCTTTTAATTTTATTAATAAAAGGTTTCCAAGTATTACTTAACTTTAAACTGTCATCTTTATTTAAATTATTATTTATTTTTTCTATTTCTACAACCTCTATTATTATCCTCTTGTTATAGCTATCTTCCCTAGCAATACGAGAAGCTTTTTCAATGCAAACTTGATGAGAAGTATTGTGCGAATGCTCCACAAATGCAGATTTGTTTGTTCGTCCATGGATAATATTAGTAGAATGTTCCTTGAGACGGGTTTTAAAATACTGACTCGTTTCTCCAATATAAACCTTACAACATGAACAAGGAACTTCATACACTCCTTTTTGTTGTGTTTGGTCCAACACATCTTTAGCAGAATGAACAAACTTTCTGATAGAGTTTAGGGGAGGGGGAATGCAACAGTGATGCCTCCTTTTTTCAATATTTTAGCAAGACTATCAGTGGTTCCTTTAATATAAGGAATGGTAATCATGGAAACCTTAAAATCTTTTTCATGATGATTATATTTATCAATTGCTTTATTGATTTGTTTATAATGGTAACCATTCTTCTTAAAAACCATTCCGAGGTGACTTGCATCTGAAATTATTTTCACTGTTGTATAAAGCATTATGTTGTCACCAAGTCTATCTGGAAAATAATTCCAGATTTGGAGAAGAAAATTATTGCTCACAAAAAATGGGGATTTGAATTCCTATGGAGAAATATTGTTGGTTCATTAGTCCCAGAAGAAATGGAGGCATCATCATGTAATGATTGTGTTGGAGGTTGCATTATTGCTCATACTCCCGGGACAGGAAAATATCTCATGATTATAAGTCTTCTCCATGTATTCCATCTATTTTAATTCTTGATGAAGGCCACATTCCTCGGATTCATAACTCAAAGCTTTGGAATGTATTAATGAGGAAAATACATGCTGTGTTTTTTAGTAACCTTGTGAAAACTCATTTTTCTCAGCCTTGGAGAGGCCATTTTACACGCTTAAATAGTCTATTGAAGACTAGACATATTAATATGTCCAATGGCGCTTTCATATATTAATTTGGAGCTTATAAAGAAAGTCAAAATATCCCTGCAAGATGGTGTTGCATTTTTACCTGAAGGAGACACAAATACAACATGTTTAGTCATCATTTTCAAATGACGATTATGAACGGTTGGAAAATAATTTTTTAAACATGAAGGAGGATTTTGTATCTTGTAGAAGGAGCAAGTCGATAAGTTGACTTGAACGATAGATGACTTAGTCGATCAGCCTACTAAGTCGATGAGCCAACTTAGTCGATCACTCGACTAAGTCGGTCGACCGACTAAACCAGATATTAGGTCGGCCACCTAAGTTCGTGTCTGTTCACTGAACCAACAGGTAGTTATTTTGTAAATGCTTTGTAATCATATATATTAGGATGTTGAGCCAGATGAGAACTCAGTTCAGTTCTGTGTTGTATGGAATCATTCATGTAATATAATCTGTTATTTCACCTACTTGTTCTTATCTCTTTTCTCTATTTTATATGTATGTTTTAGTATGTATTATTGGTAACCTTATGTGATCTGTGAGATGACAACATTGGTTCTGTTGCCGGTAGTACATGTCTGAAATGTATGCATATAGATGATACCAGAGCAGGAGAAGGACTGGTGGGAACGTAAAGTTGCAAACCATTTACAGAATTACACACGAAGGAACAGATTAACAATCGCACAAGCAAAAGAAAGATTCTTCACAGAAACACATGAAACTTTTATAGAATCAGTGCCCCAACTTTTGAAGAAACTCCTAGATGAGAAATACGGAAGGGACTAATGAACAACAGTTGTTGGAAAAACTGATCCGAGGAGGTAGAACAAACTTGTTAGAGTGGTTCGAGAAAATCGTTGACGACTTTTGTGAGGAGTAAGCAGTAGAAGACAGAACTTCGGTGGAAACCGTCAAGGAGAAATTTTACATAGATCTCACTGAGCAAATTCTGTGCTCCTTACTGACCTTGCTATTCAAATTTCTGATCGAGAAAGGAGTAGGACATATTGTCGAACCTCATCCATCACTTCACGAATTTCCATCAAACTCTAACTAGGCGGAAAAGCAAAGGAAGTGGGAAAAATTCATTGTAGAAAGGGAGTGGGAATACTTCCTAAGCAAGTAGACCGAACTATCTGGGGTTTCTAAAAGCATCGGGTAGGCTATGGGGGGGTAGCTGGTCATATGTCGAGATAAAGTAGAGTGGATTCTAGTCGACTAGAAGCAGATACCATTCACCAGTAATGAGAAGTTGACCAAAAGGGAAATCAAGAGAATAGTATCACACAACGGTATGTCAAACATTCTGAAAATAGAGAGGGAAGAGAGACAACAGAGCAAGGAAGCAAGAAGAGAAAGAGCCTTAGTTCTGCATAGAGGAAAGAGTCCTAGGGCGACCGACCAGGAAGAGAATCCACCAGATTCAGGTCATGACCGGCATGAAGAAGGCGTGGAAGAAGAGGTGTCCCCTATGGAGGAAGAATTATGGATAGAGAAGCTAGAAGCTCTCCAATTAAGAGCTCCCCATGAAGGAACAACTGTCTCTTCGTTGAATCCGCGTACCCAGATACAAACTATTGTTGAAGAGGACCTTCGACTATGAGCTGGTGACTTTGGTATATGGAGTTGACTAGACGATGAAACATACACTGCATGACAACTCATTATCCATCGACCAGAGGAAGTAAATTGGGTTACCTTTCAAGTGGTACCCTCCAACCGAAGTATCCACTTACTCTTACTGACACATGAAGGAGCACCCCCCCTGCCAAACACAGCTTTAGAAGACACAGAATATTTAGAACTATGGAGAAATAGTTGTAGTGGGCTATCAACAGTAGAAGTCGACATCAACCGATTGCAGGTCGAAGAAGAATCGACAACCGACGAGAACAAAATTTCCGTTGACCATAGTCCCGCAGAGACGAATAAACCAATAACCTCACCACCCCCACCCCCACCTCCACCACCGCCACCTCCTGAGAGTAGTGACAGTGATTTTGATATGAGTCATGGATCAGCCCACATTCCTCTATATGAGGGGGATGAGGACCGTAGACGACACTGGTTCGTCTGTGAGTCGACTTGGGAGGCCAACCAAGTTATAGACAAAGATAGACAAATGGCACAGTTTGCTGGTGCCTTGAGAAAAAGGGCATTGACTTGGTATATGACCTTTTTCAGAAAGACAACCTAGAGCAACCAAAGCCGAGATCAAGGTGCAATTTCTATTATTTTTCAAAACTCCAGATGCCAAACACCTGGTAGTGAAAAAACTGAAAACAACATCACAGAAGCCACGGGAGACTGTTCGTGACTATGATAAGCGATCGAAAGACCTTATGAGCCAGTTGGACTATGTTATAGATGAACAATTACTAATCCAATGGTTTCTTGCAGGGTTACCTCAGAAAGTCCACCGACATATCAGTCTGGAAATATTCAAATCTTACGAGGATGCACTCATGAAATCTCTCCAAGTGGAGATGGATGAGGACATACCCACTTACTCCACTAACCATAGATTGGAAGAATAGCTTGAGAGTGTTCAGAAGTCTTTAAAGGAGTTAAATCTCAAAAATCAGGAAATCTAGTGCACAAAGTGCTCGACGGCCGGACACTCCAAAGACAACTGTCAACAGGACATTTGATTTGTGCAGACAAAATATTTTTGCGACATTTTCCAAGAACACAGGGACCACTCGAAAGACTGCCCATTCAACATGAAGAATGAAAAGGCATCCTGGTGTGCAATCTATGAAACCAAAAATCATAACAAGGCCGACTACCATTTGAACCTGAAGAATTGACAAAATTATCATGCAGTCTACCAAACCAATGCAGTTGCGCAAACTAATGAGCAAGATAATTTACCAAACGATCAGAACGGTCATAGATATGACAGTTGACGATACGAGCACCGGTATGACAATCGACGTGGAGGCTACGGAGGAAGAGGTCGATTCCCTGGGAATCGCGACAAACGACCATGTCGACCCATCCAATGCTTTACATGTTATAAGGAGAGACATCGGTATGCAGACTGTCCATATAAATACAGAACTGACCTCAAATTTTGTACTCATTGTGAAGTAGGGGATCACTCACTAGAGGATTTCCCTACCATGTTGGAAAAAATAAATACAAAGAAAAATGTTAATGTCTAGTCGTGTGTGCAAAAAATGATGTAATAAACACAAAAAATTTGCATATTGTAACTCGATAAGGAACAAAAACAGGAAGTGATAACCCAATAATAAAAAAAATAAAAGAGAAAAATGTCTATCCTGATGCACTTAAAGAAAAACAAACATAAAAAGAAGAAACCAATGTATTGAAAGAATTAGCACGACAAGAACAAGCTCATGACACTCGACATAACACAATAAACGAATTAATCCAGCTCGTACAAAAAGACAACTCAGTATCTCAGTTCATTGATTTTTTATATAATATAAAACATAACAACTCTGAAAAACAAACAAAGACTATTTGCAGCTTAAATAAAAAAGATAAAGGTGATGCCGACCCACTTGTCGACCTGGAAATCAAAGGATACCATGTTTGACAAGTAGTGCTCGACTTTGGATCACAAGTAAACATCATGACTCATGACACTTGGGAACAAATGGGCAGACGTCGACTGCATGAGTCAGACATATACTTGAAAATAGCCGACCAGGGCCTAATTGAACCTATTGGGGTCTGGAAAAACATTGACACAACTATAAAAGGAATCTCGACCAAGGTTGACTTCAAAATCATTGACCCTAAGGAAGGATCTAGTTCCTTCCCAGCGTTAGTAGGTCGACCTTGGGGTAGAAAGATGAAAGCATCGATATCCCTGGACAAGGAGAGAATCAAGTTAAAAGGGAATGAACAAAAGGTCATTGTCCCCATTCATCCATCTCAAGGAGAACCTTGGACTGAACCTATCGATGAAGAAGTCAACATCCGACAACTCTACCAGATTCAGAACAATACAGATTATACGAAACCGAATATCCATGGAGAACTTCATTTAGGCAACCAGGACTCAGTTGGTTATAATTCAGATGTAGAATTATATGATTGGGAGATAGAGAACTACGAAACACAAGCAAGAGGGTGTTGAACTATTCAAAAAGTGCAGAAAAATCCCACCCAACAGTGCTTCATAGTGTCCATTGTCCCAAAAATATTTGAGAAGAAAATTAGGGAATACCCTACCTTACAACCTACCAATGTAAATACTACACAAATACCAAGATACAAGGAAAGGGAGTCACCATTCATGCATGTAGAACAAGTTTCCAAAAATATTGGTGAACATGGCCGACTTCAAAGCCTAGTAGAAACTTTTATAGGACAAGCTGCTAGATGGTGGGATACCCATCAGACAAGACTGCAGACCTGGACAACAGCTTCCACCTACTTTGTTGAAAGGTTTGGAGGAAAGAAGTTAACCAAACAAGCTCAGATACCTGTATTCACTCAAGGAAAAAACCTAGAAGATCATATTAAGACATGTGAAAAAGAGTGGAGAAGACTTGGATACAAGGATGAATGAGCATGGCCTCAGCTGTTCCCATCAACCCTCTCCGACTTACCAAACAAATGGTATAAAATGGAAGAAGCCAGAGGTGAAACATTCTTATGGCATGAACTTACGAAAAATTTCATTAAAGATTTCAACTTTATACCACAAAATGAAAACTTGGTTGAAACAGCAAAACATATAAAAGAATTTATACAGCCGACCGAAAAAAACCCCTTAAAAGATAACCAATAGACAATGAAATGTAACAATATACAAATGAGGACAAAACCACAGTCGACAAGATTACAGTTAGAAAATGAAAACACAGAAGGAAAAAGCTTTAGATGGAAATCAAACCGTGTCAAAACAACCAAACCTATCTGTACAATCCTTAATCCGGAAACAGTTGACAAACATGATACCGATAGAATGATTGCAGCTGACTTCCCTGCCACATTCTCATAGTTTAAAGAAGGAATTTGACCGATCAATGAAGCCAAAGCACCAAAATGGCTAGATGCTAAAGTCAAAAATAGAGAATTTGACATCTCAGATGATGATCGACCAAAAATGGCAAAGATTGGTGACTATTGGAGTGAAGAGCAGATCACAGAGATAGTGAACTTATTAAAGGAGCTCCAATATGTCTTTGCTAGAGATTAAAAATACCTCAAAGGCTTAGTCCATGAAATGGGAGAAATGAAGATTGACACTAAACCTGATGTTCGACCTGTGAAGAAAAGGCCATATAAAATAGCTCACAAATACAAAGAGATAGTCAAAAAGGAAATTGATAACATGCTTGCAGCAGACATCATCTATCCTATTGACCAATCAGAATGGGCAAGTCCAATGGTTGTACAGCCTAAGAAACATGATCTGACCAAACTAAGAATTTTTGTCGACTTCAGAGAACTAAACAAAGTGACACTAACAGACCCATTTCCAACTCCTTATACAGATGAAATATTAAATGAAGTTGCGGGACATGAATGCTACTCATTTACAGATGGATTCTCAGGTTATAACCAAGTGCCAATAGCTAAAGAAGATCAGAAGAAGACAACCTTTGTGTGTGAATTTGGTTCATTTGCTTACAAGGTTATGCCTTTTGGATTAAAAAATGCACCTGTAGTATTTTCTAGAATTGTTGTCAATACATTTCAAGAATATATTTACAAGACCATGGCAGTCTACTTTGATGATTGGACAATATATTCCATGTTAAAGGATCATTGCAAATGGCTCAGACTTATGTTGGAGAGATGTCGACAAATTCAACTCTCCCTAAACATCAAGAAATGCATATTTGTGACCCCCATAGGGATATTATTAGGGCACATTGTCTGTAAGGAAGGTATTAAGGTTGAATTTGCAAAGATCAAAATTATCCTCGACCTAAAACCACCAGTAAAACCAAAACAAGTCAGGGTGTTACTTGGCCACACAGGCTATTACAGAAAATTCATAAGATATTATTCAGATATGACCTATCCACTTGAAGAACTATTAAGGGAAGATAAAGAATTCAACTAGATAGAGGAGTGCCACATATCATTCAAAAAATAAAAAGGAAAATTAGTCGAAGCACCAATCCTAAATTTTCCAAACTGGTCGATCAAATTCCATGTTCATATTGATGCATCAGGCTTAGCAATAGCAGCAATATTAACTCAACCAGGAGATGATGGAATGGATTATCCTATAGTTTACAGTAGCAGAAAATTAAACAAGGTTGAGAGAAACTATTCGACAACAGAAAGAGAAGCACTAGGAATGGTCTTTGCACTACAAAAATATCGACATTTTCTCCTAGCTAACCCATTTATATTCTTTACAGACCATCAGGCACTGAAGTATCTCGTCAATAAACCACTACATCATGGAAGAATTTGTCGATGGTTACTATTATTCCAATAATTTGAATTTGAATTCGTTGTCCGACCAGGAAAGTTAAATGTTAGTCCCGACCACTTATCTCGAATCAACACAGGAGAAGAGATGACAGGAGTCAACGATGACTTACCTGATGCAAATGTATTTTGGATAGAAGCAGTCCCAGTAAGATTAGAAGAAATAGCCCAGTTCTCGGAAGATGGACATGCACCAGAAGGAATGAGTACAAAGAAGAATCAGATCTTAGCTATGAAGGCTGCACCATACAACCTTATAAATGGATTCTTATACAAAATGGGATTAGATGACATCCTCAGATGGTGTGTGCTAGAACACGAACAAGACAACATTATGCATGAAGCACATTATGGACCTGCAGGAGGACATTTCTAGGCAGACACAACTGCAAAGAAAATACAACAGTCAGGGTTATGGTGGCTGACACTCCACAGAGATTGCAAAAATTTTGTCAGTCGATGTGACAGATGTCAACGACTAGGTCGACCCCTGCCTAGTACATAAATGCCTTTGATATCAGTGAACCCAAGTTTGACATTTGAAATCTGGGCCATAGAATTCATAGGACTATTTCCTCTCCTAGCAAAAAGGACAGGTGCAAGGTATATCATAACTGCAGTCAAATACGTAACTAAATGGGCAGAGGCTGAACCAGTCGACACATGTTCTAGTGAGACAGCTGCTCAGTTTATCTATGAGAATATCATCACTAGATTTGGATGTCCACTAACCTTATTTAGTGACTAGGGTACACACTTCATCAATAGAACTATCAAAACCCTAATCGACCAGTTCCAAATCGACCATCGTCGGAGTATAGCATACCATCCTCATTCGAATGGAGCAATTGAAGAATTTAATAAGACATTAACAAGAGGACTAACCAAAATATGTAATGCTGATAAGGATGACTGGGATGAGAAAATACCTGCAGTATTATGGGCATACAGAACAGTATACAAACGTTCGATCGACCAAACTCCTTTTTGACTAGTCTATGGACAAGAAGCAGTAGTTCCACTACACTTCCAACAACAGACACCTATCATCACAGAGATTCTACATGTCGATGTCTAACAAGGAAGGAATGAACGACTATTGGAACTAAGCAAACTTGAAGAACACCGACTAATGGCAATACAACATCAAGAAATATAGAAACAACAATAGAAAGCATGGCATGACCGAGACATCAAGAACAAAAACTTGTCGGTAGGAGACCTTGCTTTACTATACAATAGTCGAGTAAAAGGTAAACCCAAAAAGCTCCATACAGAATGGATGGGACCCTACGTTGTCGAAGAGATACATACCAACGGATCAGTCCAACTAAGGACGTTACAAGGCATAGTATTTCAGAAGCTCGTTAATGGAGCCCAACTAAAACACTACAGAAACTAGAAATACACCTTAAAAAAAAAAAAATCTAACGACCATAACTGTAAACCAAAAGCTATAAAAACTTTAAAATCCAAAAGCCAAAAAAAATACCGTACATATAGAAAACTATGACAGGAAATTACCATTTCGACAATTGACATCATGCCCATTGACACAACACCATCGACCAACCACTTCCATCAACCATTTTCATAACCGACATTGACCGACGGCCTTGATAGTCCCATCGCGCATTCATGACATCGAGCACCAAAAGAAATTCGCCATTAACGTACACTTAAGTATTCTAGCTGGAACATCATGTCCACCATTAATACACCCATCGACGCACACATCCACAACATCGCCTATAAATACTGGACCGTCGAAGGTTCATTCACCACAATTCATATAGTGAGAGCTTCAGAGCATCCAGTCGACTGAAAGCCCAGAAACCCTTAGTGAACTAGACCACCAGACTGAGACAATGGCACCCAAACAAACTAGAGCCTCGACCAAAACCAAGGAACTATAGGCTGCAGATACACCTTTAGTCCGCAGGCTCAAGAACATTAAGAATACCAAGGTGCAGGAAGGCTCATGGAAAAACCTATGGGCCGTGATGCAAGAATGGGCTTATGGCAACAAGAAGGCCACTCAAGCCATGAAGAAAATCAAATACAGCACTATATTCAACTATGCCAATGCACCACTTATCGCTAGCTTTGGTGGCATGAAGGAAACTGCTGTAAAATTCATCATAACCTGATACCACAATGGCCAGTTCTACTTCGACCAACCGGTTGACATCTCTGGAGAAGTCATCTCCAAGCTCACCGGTCTCTCAAACGAAGGAAACCCAATACCAGTCAGTATTAAAGAAGGACTGGTCGAAGAGCTAACTGGGTCGACTTCGGGGAAAAACTTGAAGGGGTATATGATTAGCCAAATCACAACCCAAACGCCACATATTGTGGCCAAAATAATAGCAATAACACTCACCCTGGCAGGTAGAGGCAACGACCTCAAGTTAGACATGCTAGAAGCTGTCGACACCATTGCGACAGATGGAAGGATATATAGATGGGATGAATATGTCACTGACATGTTCAAGACCATCTGTGAAATATGCCAAGAAATGGGAGGAATCATCAAGTTCCCCTCCCTCATCTTATGGATAGTCATGTACCATATCTTCCCAGAGGGGAATCCAATCTTTCAGGAACCGTCGAGGTTCCACATGTGGAGATTTAAACCATTCTCCCAGAGAGGAATGCTGCAGGAACTTGGAAGTGGAAAGGTCCAGTTGGAGAACTGGCTTCAACAGCTCAAAGTCTGCACGACTAGATGGAGGGTGCCTCAAAACATCTGAAGAAGTCTATCGACAAACTCTCACATCTAGCTAGAACTTGACCATACCTCGGTGTGGTACATGTAGAGCGACGACTCAAATGCTAAAGCCCTCGACTACTATCCATCAGTCAACCAGATCTTTCAGGAGTTGTCTCGACAGGCTAAAACCAAAATACCAGCACTAGCACCAGCAAAGAAGATCGACTTCTCGATCAAGGAGCCACTCACCGACCAAGAAAAAGAGGAAGACTATGAGCTCAACCTCTATATCAGCACCTTTGTGTCGGAGGAGACACTGGTCGAACACACTGGCCAACTTCAAATCATTATCAAGCCTCCGACAGCATAGAGGAAATAACCACAGCTAGAAGAAACCCAGCCAGAGCAGCAGGTAATTACCCCGGCTGCAGAAAGTATTGTCCTGACCCAGGAACCAAGGGGAGAGATAGAGCCAAAAAACCCAGAGTATGCTATCACAAAAGACATCATTAAAAAATTGTTGAAAGAGATAGCAACTGCAAGGAAGAAGCTCAAGACACAACAACAACAATGAGGAAAAGGTAAGTGTAAGCTTATCATAGCTGAATCATTAGGCGATGAGGAGGAACTAGCAGCTACGGCCCTCAACATAATAGAGGATGCCACAGCAAATAAAGTGGCCGTGGAGACCCAGTTCCAACGATTGGTCGATGCAGGAGCATTACCGGGTCGACCGAAGAAATATAATACCACCCATACGACGACACCTAAAAACGTTGTCGATCTTGTGTCAACGCCTCCACGTCCGTCCCCGATAAAAGTAACCGAGGAGCAAGTACCGAAAAAGCATTCAGTAAGCCCCCTCGACTTGTGCAAAGGTGCGATGTCAGAAGCAGTCAAGGAAAAATTCGACAAAGACAGAGATTTGTAGGCATTCATTGAGAAACTGCATGAGATATTTACGTCGGCCTAGAAGATATCTACAAAAGCACCTTTCTTCGAGGTCAGTGGGTACCAACCAGGCCATGAATTCTAGACTTGAACCTTTGCCACTATCACTTCAACTTTTGAGAGAAATATCGACAAGGAATCTGAAGTGACCACACGTCAGACCTCGACTATCACTTCGACTACACCCCATCCCAACCTACTAGCCGTTGCATCGACCGGAGGAGAATAAAATGTCGAGGACATTGATAGACAAGTTAACCAAATGTTCTCTGACTTAGAATCACCTCCCCGCCCCGACAATCCACCACTCACCCACACTTCCCCCAACCCAATCACCCCTGACCATTCGCCAAATCCATCACCACCACCACCATCTCCACCATCGCCACCACCCCCCAACTTAGAGCAAGCCCCCCCACAACCATCAACACCAAATGCATCCACTTCTGCACCACTTGCATCTAACCAACCCGAGGCAGCAGTCGTCCCACCTCCCCAACCAGAGAAACCATCAACCACTGTCCCACAAACCAAAGATACCAACTCAACTTTTGCAGGTGCACAGGTGCCGGCAAAAGCAGAGAAAGAAAAGAATAAGAAGAGGAATGAGAAACAAAGGAAGGAGCATCATGGACAGTCATCAAAGGTCCAGATCATATTGAAGGATGCAAGTTCACCGATCGACACAGAGTTAGGACAACTCCTCAAGACCCTAGAAGTAGAAACAAAGACCATAAGCGAGCAGAGACAAGGAAATCAATGATAATAATGCAGAATAGGTTGATTTCCTCAAAAAATGTAGGAACCTAGCTCGGTCAGTCATGTCGGGCCCTGTAGAGGTCGACACAGACAAACCGCTCGAAAGGGCGTATTAGTTATTTGAAACCATGGCATCGGCCCTCAAAGCATAGATTTAGGAAACAAAGGAGGAACAAAAAAAGGAAACTGCCTGACTCCTAATGGCACAACACACTATGGAAATTGAACCCAGGTGTTAGAACAATTACACTCACAAAAATTGCCAATTACACATGCAAATTACACACAAAGGAGACTGAAAATGGAGCAGAACACTAATCTGTATTTAATAAGTGTACAATAGCCAACCCTGTGAAGTCATAGGCTACCACAATAAATAATTACATGAGATATTTGAATGCATAAGGATTCCATTCGAATTTGGTCAAAAGCAGGCTTACTAAATCTAAGCAAATCCCCCATAGGTGCATAAGACAGTTTCTAAATCTGTC
>LPNX010476696.1:620894-737515 GCA_001517045.1 Pseudotsuga menziesii | reverse complement strand
TTATAGGGCCTAGCAACAAGGATTAGTCACCCTTTACATACTGCATGTCCATTTAACCAAGGAAAGAGGCAAAAACCCAGCGGGAAAAATCCTCCCTTAAACATGCACAGTAAAACAAAATTTTAAAATCTTGCCATCACTCATGCTTCACAGCATGATCAGAAATCCCTAGCAGTGATTTGAGATTGTTGAATGTCTTCTCACAAAAAACTTTGGTGAATATATCTGCTACTTGTTCTAAAGATGAACAGAAGAGTAGGTGAATGGTGCCATCATGCACAAGCTGTCTGATGTAGTGCATATGGATCTCAATGTGTTTGGTTCTCTGTCTCTGAACTGGATCATTGCAGATTTGAATGGTACTTTGATTATCACAATAGATAGTAGTTGAGTATTTTGATTCGAAGCCACACTCACCAAGTAACTCCTGCAACCATAAACATTGAGTTGCTGCATTTACAACTCCTCTGTACTATGCTTCTGTAGATGAGAGTGCAATGACACTCTATTTCTTGCTTGACCAGATGATTGGTCCTTCAACAAGCATGAACACATATCCTGATGTTGACTTTCAATCTATGTTGTCACCTGCCCAATCACTGTCAGTAAACCCAATCAAATCAAGATTAGATTTAGCTTTGTAGAAGATCCCATGAGTCCTTGTTCCCTGAACAAAGTTAAGGATCCTTTTGGCTGCTCTCCAATGGATCTCATAAGGCTGATCCATGTATCTTGAAGCCACACTTACTACATAATAAATATCAGGACGAGTATGTGTAAGATACAGCAAACACCCAATCAGTTGCCTATACAATGTATTATTTACCATAGGTGAAGAATCTGATTCTTCAATCTTAACTCCTAAAAGGAAGGGAGTCCTGCTGGGCTTGCAGTCCTTCATGTTGAACTTGTTCAAAAAATTCAAGGCATACTTGGACTGATGTACTTTGATTCCATGTTTGGTTTGAGCAATCTTGAGCCCCAAGAATTGGCTCAATAACCCCAAATCAGTCATAGAGAATGCATGGTTCATTGCATCCTTCAAGGAGGCAATTTCATCCTTTGAGCTTCCTGTAATGAGAAGGTCATCAACATATAAGACAATAATCATTAATGAACCATGAATAAGCTTCAAATAGATATTTGGATCTAACTTGCATTGAACAAAATTCAATGATAGCAGAAAGCTATCAATCTTGGCATACCAAGCCCTGGGCGCTTGCTTAAGCCCATACAATGATTTCTTTAGCCTGCACACAAGAGATGGATTAGTAGAAAATCCTTGAGGCTGGTGCATGTAAATCTCTTTATTAAGATCTCCATTCAGGAAAGCACACTTCACATCCATGTGATGTACCTCCCACTGCTTCGAAGTTGCAATGGCTAAAGCTAGCCTGATGGATTCCATCTTTGCCACTGGTGCAAAGGTCTCATTGTAGTCTATGCCATGTATTTGTGAGTATCCCTTGGCTACCAATATTGCCTTATATTTCAAAGGTGAACCATCAGCAGCAAATTTGGTTTTGTAAACCCACTTACACTGAACTAGCTTCCTCCCTCGGGGAAGATCAACCAGCTCCCAAGTGTTGTTCTTCTGGAGTGAGTTGAACTCTTCTTTCATGGTTGTTTGCCATCTTGGATCATGTGCTACATATTCATATGTTTGTGGGTCTGATTCAACCATCAGATAGCATTTCTCACCAAACAAAGGGTCTTTCACACACAGAGCACTCTCAAATTGAGATCTAGTCCTCCTAGGATCATTAGGATTTCCAGCTAGTTCTCCAGCTACATGAATGGTATTTGCTGCCCATTTTGGTCTTGTAGGACTGTTAGGATCTACAATTAAATCATCATTATCAGACATATGAGAATCAGCAACTTCAACTATCTCTTCACTTACATTCAATGGTTCTGGTGGTGAAGAGGATTCTCCAACTTCCACTACTGCTAAAGGCTCTTCTTGGAACTTAACACTCCTTTCAATGAATGCTTTGTTTGTGCTCAAATTGATAATCTTGTACCCTTTTGAATCTTTAGAGTACCCAACAAGTAGAAACTCTTGGCTTTGGGGATGCAAAGCCTTCCTCTTTTCTGTTGGAATTCTAGCCCAAGCCCTTGAGCCAAAAATTCTGAAATGGGTCACATCTGGCTTGTGCCCACTCCATGCTTCGAAAGGAGTCATACCATCAAGATTTTTATGAGGAACCCTATTCTGGATATAGGATACACAGTTTATAGCTTCGGCCCAAAACTTTGGTGGCAAAGTCTTAGCCTCCATCACGCAGGTTGCCCTCTATTTCAGTGACCTGTTCTTCCTCTCAGCAACACCATTTTACTGTGGTGTGTAAGGGATAGAATGATGCATATGAATACCTACATCTGCACAATATTGAATGAAATCAGGCTTGACATACTCACCACCATTGTCAAATTTGAGGACCTTGAGTTTCCTCCCAGACTGGTTTTCAACCAAAGCCTTAAAGACTTTGAAGAGGCCAAAAAATTCAGACTTGTGTTTCAGGAAGTAAACCCAGCAATACCTGGAAAAGTCATCTATGAATGTCAATGCATATTTGGCCTAACTCATTGACATATGAGAAAATGGGCCAGCAACATCACTGTGGATCAACTCAAGAGGTGCAGAGGTTCTCTCATGACTAGCTTTCTCAAATTTATGCTCTGGGTGTTTTCCTAAGATGCAACCTTGATAGACTCCTTTGGAAAACTTAATCTTTGGTAACCCTATGACCATTTATTTTTCACTAAGATCAGAAAGATACTTGTAATTGAGGTGGCCAAATATTTCATCCCAAAGCTTGCTTGCTTCATTAGCATGAATAAGAAGAGCAGAGGGGTTTGAGTAGGGTAGGAAGTGTGAGAACATGTATACCTTCGAAGTGTGATTTGCAACTCCTTTTGCAATGAGTTTACCACTTGAGATCTCTGTGATATCAAATTCAACAAAGGAGAATATGACCTTCTTTGGAGACCCTATGTGGGTCATCTGATACACTGATAAGAGGTTAGAGGCAAGACCTGGAACATACAATACATTGCTGAACTTACCATGGTCAAGATCAATCCTCCCTTTGCCCAAACTTTCAGTGAGAGAGTCATCTACCAGTACAATTGGTGGAACTTTCGACATGTCAAGTGAGCTGAATGCCTCCTTGGTCGAAACCAAATGTCTTGAAGCGTCAAAATCAATGATGAAACTAGGTGAGCTTGATGTGCTAGCAACCAATGCATGAACTCTCTCTTTGTCTTTTGAATTTGATCCTCCTTCCCTCTTCTTTGAGCTGTCAGGAAGAGAGATGCCATTATTCTCCAAGATTTGGGTCAACATGTCTATTTTCTTCTTCATGCAGGAGCTTTTAGGAAGATTGCCCTTACTGCAGTATGTGCACTTGCTCATTTCTCCTTTGTTCTTCTTCTTCTGGAAGTTCTTCTTGGAGCTTTGGGGCTCCTCCGGAGACTTGTTCTTGTCTCTCTTTTGCTCGGGTGGATTCTTAGCTTTCTTCTTGCTTTTTGAATCCACCTTCGAATATCCAACAACCAGAGCTTGGTCTTTGGAAGGTTTGATGGTGCCCATCATCACCAATTTATCTTGTTCTTGTGTGAGAGATTCCATGAAATCTGCAAGGCTAGGAATTTTCCAGGTTCGAGTTGTCAAATTTGTGGCATGGAAGGTCGAGAAAAAAAATGAATAGTCAGGGCCAAGCTTTGAGAGTATGGCCAAAACTAGTTGCTCCTCCTTCTTTTCGATCCCACATTGTTTTAGCTGCAAAACAAGGGCTTTGAACTTGGCAAAATAGAGTTGCAGGGATTCAAAGCTATTGGGACTCAGGGAGATCAATTCATTTTCAATTTGATGTCCCCTCATCTCATCTATATTACCAAAAATCTCAACAAGCTTCTCCCATACTTCATTTGGTGATGTTAATCCATCAAGTTGGAAAAGGAGGTCTCTGGATATGCTCAGACACAGGAGACCATAGGCCTCATCCCTCCTATTGTGCCATTTAATTTTCTCTGCAGCTGCATTGGGCTCTGCTCCTATTTCCATAGTCACTCTATAGAGGCCTTTCTCTCTCAACAGTATCTCCATCTCTGCTTTCCATTCAAAGAAGTTAAATGGAGTCAAGATGATCTTCTGAGATTGATCCATAGCTCAGAAATTGTCCCTTCAGTCAGCAGAATGCTTCCAGTCAATGATGTTGAACCTGCAATAACAAATTGGAAGGAGAGAAATCGATCTACAAAGACTCTGATACCATGTGGAAATTGAACCCAGGTGTTAGAACAATTACACTCAAAAAAATTGCCAATTACACATGCAAATTACACACAAAGGAGACTAAAAATGGAGTAGAACACTAATCTGTATTGAATAAGTGTACAATAGCCAACCCTGTGAAGTCATATGCTACCATAATAAATAATTACATGAGATATTTGAATGCATAAGGATGCCATTTGAATTTGGTCAAAAGCAGGCTTACTAAATCTAAGCAAATCCCCCATAGGTGCATAAAGCAGTTTCCAAATCTGTTTAGGAGCTCATGAATTGGAAAAATCAATTATGAAAGCTAATAGATGATGGAAGGAAAACTCATACATGCTTTTCTTAGGAGAAAAGAGTGGAGGATGATGAGGACAAAAAACAAGTTAACTTCACCTAGTCAAACTTTCCCAATTGCCTTAAAACTCAGAAAAAGCAGGCAATAAAGTAGAAAAAGTAGACATGCACTAGGAAGGCCAAGAATAAAGCAAATTTGATTCCAAGTGGTTTCCCAAGCGCTCCATGACTCATTTTTAGCAAGTTTGACCACTTTGGACATGTGGAGGATAACTTGTATAAGGTGGAATATGGAAACTAGGCAAATAAGACAAAAATGAATTAATTAATGTCTAAGGTAGCTAACTATGGGTTGATTATTCTAACACACACTGCCTTTTCTGAAGCTTATAAAGTGCAACAAGATCACATGGAGGAGTCTATCATAATTGAAGAAATACTGAGAGACTGGCCTACTTACTACGAGAAAGTCTATCAGCAAACTTGGCAGACCCGATAGGGAATCCAGGCATTGGAAAGAAGGAAAACCATTGAGGAAGCACTAAGGACCACAGTAGAAGAACAAATAGTGCTTGAAACAACCAAGCTGCAGAGACTAGAGAGGGAAGCACATCAATGGGTGTAACAAGCTATCCCCAATTTAGAAAAAGTCGACATCATTTATCGACAGATGAAACGACTTATAGAGACTGCAGAGGAGAAGGACCAATTTATGGGTCCTGACATGGAGAGAATCATAGAATTCTCCATTTCAAAAAATATGTTGATCTTATCAAGCCCGACCACACTTACCATCGACATCCAGAAGATTTTTCAAAGTTGGACAGATTTCCAACATCACCTCGTAGTAACAGCACCAGCCATTGTTGAAGTCTGTGTACAGAAAATACTGACCATCAGACTTCACAGCCCATGAAGACCAGGCATAGCACAATAACTATTGAGACCAGAAGAAATTTTGTACCTCCCTGTTTCTTCAAGATGAAGAAACATTTTTTTCGTGGGGGAGATGTAGAAGGAGCAAGTCGATAAGTCGACTTGAATGATAGCCAACTTAGTCGATCGGCTGACTAAGTTGATGAACCGACTTAGTTGACCAGCCGACTAAGTCAGTTGGCTGACTAAACTAGAGATTAGGTTGACCACCTAAGGTCGTGTCGGTTCACCAAACCGACAGGTAGTTATTTTTTAACTGCTTTGTAATCATATATATTAGGTTGTTGAGCTAGATGAGAACTCAGTTCAGTTATCTGTGTTGTATGGACTCATTCATGTAATATAATCTGTTATTTCACCTTCTTGTTCTTATCTCTTGTCTCTATTTTATATGTATGTTTTAGTATGTATTATTGGTAACCTTATGTGATCTGTGATATTACAACATTCCTAAAACATCAAAGAACAATAAACTCTCTCATTTTTCCTATAGGTGTCACATATTTGGAGAATCGAATCCATCATTGAGTCCTATTTTTCAGATCTCATAATTTTCCTGTTTTGACAATGTTTTTAGAATGCATATCTAGGGAAAATGGAAAAAAATATTAGGGAAATGAGAGAGGGTTTTTCTCATAAAAAAATGATATTAAAAAATCTCTCCCATTTTGTACACAGCTGTCATGATTTAGGAGATACAAAATTAGAATTGCAGCCCTATTTTTCAGCAGTCTGGTCCATTTTTCATGGCAAACAGTTCCAAAATTTAATGTAATTTCTGCTATCTTTAGAAATTCTATCTCCTAGAGAGGATGTAGAACTCAACACCTATATGAGGCATGATTGCAAAAATTTTAAAGAGGAGAGTTCCAGTCGAGGGCTAAGGCATGGTTTAGAACAAATTATGGAGATCAGATTATTCTTATGAGTTGTGGGCATGTATGTATCTTGTTTCTGTTTATATGAAAGGATTGCTTTGATATGATTAGAATCGAATGAGCCAAGTTTTATTTAATATTTGAATTGGTAAATATTATATGTTGTTCATGATTTTATTCGGTGTATAGTCTCCTTTAGTTGTACCAGAATTCTTATGATTCACATGTATGTTCTTTAGAGATCTGAACAGAGCGTAACTTATTCTTTTTATAAATTCATGCTCGTAATCCTTTCCTGTTAATGTATATTACATGATAGATCTCCTGCAGTCATTTCTTGTATCATATCATGATCTCTTAAATGTCTACATGTTTATAAACTATCATTCCTAACCATCTTATCAATACCATTAAGATTTCTCTAGGCTTTGAACCCTAGCAGTTAGGGTGAAAACTCTAGTGATAACAGGTTCTAATGAGTCCAACCTTCTGGGCAGAGTGATGGTGAGAATTTGCATGAAATAAATACATACCTATCTCATCCCAAACACCTGGAGGCTCAGGTAGCTCTAGGTTACCTATGTAGTCCATCCCCCACCAGGGATAATCCTCCATCAGGTCAATCCATTAAATCCATACCTCCATAAAATGTGGAGTATAGTATGCACCCACCTCACCACCACCTATCCAAGGCATCACACCACTCCCCCAATATACAATCCATGACTCCCTATGTCCTCGCATTAGTACCATAACCACAGGTTGTAGTGAAGTGAACCTATCCAAAAATAAAGAAACTAGGAAACTCCCATGAAGAAATGTCCTCTCCCTCCTATGATACAACATCTCCAACCCTTATATGATGCTCACGGAGCATCAAACCCAATAGGACCATCTCACCAATGAGTACACGCTCTACCAGTAGTAACTACCCACTTGGAATCCTATGAAGCAAGGCCATACCAAGGACCCTCAACACTGATTTAGTCATAGCTTGCACATCCATACTCCTAATTATAGAAATATGGATATTCCCATGATCTTAGGCCTCATCCAACCCTCTGTTGGTTTGACTGGGGAAGACCCGGGTTTACTTTAATGTACCAACAATACCCCTAGCTCACTGGCTCTTTCAGCAACAGGCCGCAGAACGGCCTGAAGTCTCATCCGAAGTGATATTAGATGGGGTGGCTGAAGACTCAGGTGTCTTCAACCGAGTTCTGTAGCATCCTAGGGTCCCGTGACTCTTCTTAGCCAGTGGGATCTCTCTGTGAGGGCGATCTCTCCTTCTAGCTGGCGCTGGTAGGGAGCAGACTCTTATCGCATCGTAGCCTCTAGAATGATGCGCAAACTTACTCTTCTACTCAACCCTTCACCTGTGATAACCCACATCATAGCTCCTCAGACGATGCGATATCGCCTTTCTATGCTATAATATGTCCTATAATGAGGCTCAATATGCGTATCAACTTTCAAGGTCCTGTGACCTCCTTCCTGGGTCTAATAACTCTGTTAGTATTTACAAGGGTGTTAAACCATCTCACTTAAACTTCTACAGTTTAAGACGGTAACATCAACTACTCTCAACTCGTGGAACTCATCTACCGGAGTCACTTAACGCTATAACTGTCAACTATCATGAATCAAGCACTGATAAACTCATATACAGGCTACTTGATAAATTCAACTTGTGTTTAACCTTTTATGTGTTATAAACTGAAGCATAACATACATACAATCATCAACTGATAAGAAACATTCATGTAATAGATGGAAGATAGCAAACAGGTAAACACAATCACATGAACAGTCGCACAACACACGGGTTTTACGTGGTTCACTTCCAGGGGGGAAGCTACGTCCACAGGAACTGGTTTTTATATTATATCTTGAGAGAGTAAACACAGTTCCGCTGCAACCTATTATGCAGCTTGAGATCTTTTGGGAAACTCCACACACACAACCGGGAACCCTTCTCTCTTAGATCTCTTCTCTTTCTATATTGCTTCCTTCTTACAATATACTCTTCCTCTCTCTCTCTCTCAATCCCTGCGGATTGTTACATTCATGCTCAAGGAGACAGCACTAGTTGCAGTAAGATAATACAGACTTTAACAACAGAACCAGAGCCTAACTTGAAGAATAGGTAACTGACCAACTAGCTAATTGTCTATTTAAATGTTTGGCTAGCTAACCTTTCATAATACAAAATACATGCTTATATAGGTGGCCTGAAGGTCTCTCCCTATTACAACACTGTGGGCCTTTCCCAACAGTAACCCAAAAACCCTAACTATGACAGTCGGCATTTATGTACTGTGGACTGCCGCTTACTGGTCACACTGCAGCTCTCTGCAGTATTCCACGCTTCCCGGTGCTGATCGTGGGTATGGGCGCTACTTCCTTGGCCGCTCCCCTTTTGTCCTTTGTCTTCAATACCTCGACCTGTTGCTCCTTTTCTATTTATGAGGGTAGCTGAGCCCTCCTGTCTTCGCTGCTACCTTAAGTGCAGTGGTTGAGCTCTCTCTTCTCGGCCGCTCGGGTACTGTTTCCTTTGACTTTCTTCTTTCGATATAGCAGCTTTTCTTGTAGCTACGTGGCCCTATTCCAATAGTCCCCTAACACTTACTTGTGGCTTGTCCTCGAGTCACTAACAGCTGGTTTCTCATGCTGTAGCTTCTCTTTGGCTTCCTGCGAAGTCCTTGTAAGTCTCTGTCGAAGTCCTGTGACTTCTTTATCGATAGGTCCCTTTTCAAAATCATCTATGTGGCATGGGGAACATTGCATCGCTGCGATTCCACACCACATCGTATTAACCCAAAGTGTTGGCATGAACCCTGCAACATTCAAAAAAAACTCTGCAAGCATCCTATGACTTGCGCAACATACACTTTTCCTGCTGCGATTCCTCATACTTAGAATTTTTTTTTTTTTGGGGTGTAGACTAATTACCGGTGCGATGCCTCCTTTCAACTACACTGGACATCTGCACTTCATAAACTATCTGAGTAAGGGCTGGGAGGTGGAGTGGCTATCACTATAAAGCTTAAGCCTACTGCCATTAATTAAAGTAGGAACAAGCTCCCCATTCAGTTTACTAAGCTGAACGACACCTCCTTCTGTAACTTGCTGAATCTGATATGGTCCCAATCAATGTGTCTTGAACTTCCCTAGAAACTTAACAAACTTACTGTCATAGAGGAGCACTAAGTATCCTGTCTGAAAAATCTTGCTTTTGATGTGCCTGTCGTGCCAAGCTTTCTCTCATGCCTTCTACACTTTCTGATGAAATCCTGCGATGAATTTGTCTTCTTCTAAGGCAAGCAGTTGCGCTAGTCTTTCATTCATTGTATCTGTATCAGCCATCCCAGTAATTTGAGCAACTCTTAAACTGGGAATAATATATTCCATAGGCATAATAGCCTCTTGTCCATACACCAAGCTGAAAGGTGTGTGTCCTATAAGTTTCTTACATGTAGTCCTATAAGCCCATAATATAGCATTAACCCTGAGGTCCCAATCATTTCTTTGGCTATTACAGATCTTAGTAAGAGCATTTTCTAGAATCTTGTTAAAGGCCTCCACCAAACCATTAGCTTGTGGGTGGTAGGGAGTGCTCTTATTGTGTTGTATCTATAATTCCTCCGTTAAGGCCTCAATAGTGCGGTTCAGAAAATGTGTGCCTTGATCACTCATCAAGATTACTGGACATCCAAATATAATTATGATGTTTTCAAAAATGAACTGTGTAGCTGTAGCAGCATCACAATTCCTTACTTCTTTTTCCTTTGCCCGACTTGTTGAGGTATTATGTTCCTATGATGATGTATCTCGCACCAGTTCGTTTCTCAGGTGGGTTGATAGGACCCACGAAATCTATAGCCCATTTGTCAAATGCCCACAGCGTAATCTATGGTCGCAGTGGCATTTCATCTCTCCGTGAAGGTTTTCCTACCCTCTGGCAGATATCGTAGCATTTGCAAAACTCCTTAGTGTCTTTATACAAAGTAGGCCACCATAATCCTGCAGCTAGGTTTTTCTGAGCAGTCGGATTTCTTGCCAAATGACCTCCTGCGGCACCTGAATGTGCTTCTCTGGTAATGGCCTCTTTCTCGTGCGGCATAACGCATCTGCGCAAGACTTCATCTGGTCCTAACTTATATAAATGTCCCGCGATCAAAGTGAAGTCTGCTGCTTTAACAACTAACTGTTTCTTTTGCTGCTTAGTAAACTCAACAGGTGCGATCTGGATAGAAAACAATTGCGCATCTGGAAAATTGTCCTCTAAATTACTTGGTTCTTCGCTTGAATCTATCCGCGACAGGTGATCAGTTCTGGCATTTAATTTTCTTGGTTTTACCATGATTTCAAAATCATACTCCTGAAATAAGAGTAACCATCTACAGATCCTTCCTCCTAATACTGGTTTATTGACCAAATACTTTAAAGCGGAATGGTTAGTGAACATCTTGAATGGGGCACCCAACAGGTAGTGCCTAAACTTCTATAGAGCATACACCATAGCTAATCCTTCTCTTTTTGTGGTGGTGTAGTTCTTTTCTGCGGTAGATAGCTTTCTACTTGAGTACGCAATAGGGTGATTGATACCCCCTTCTCCTGGCTGGGTTAAGACAATCCCCAGTGCGATGCTAGAAGCATCCACATGTACATGAAATGGTTTGTTCCAATCTTGGAATACTAAGATGGGTGCTGTAACCATATTCTCTTTAAGAGTGTCTAAACTTTGCTGGCATTCCTCATTCCATAGGAATTTCACTTCTTTATTTAATAGCTTTTCCATAGGTGCTGTGATCTTTGCGTATCCTTTGATGAATTTTCTATAGTACCCGGTATGACCAAGTACTGTTCTCAATTGCTTGGCTCAGTTGGGCGCTGGAAGATTAACAATGATGGCAATCTTTGCAGGATCTACCATCGAGCCTTGTCTGCAAAAATTATGACCCAACAAAATACCAAATGGCGCACAGAATATACATTTCTTCAAGTTAAGAGAAATCTGATATTGCCTACATTTCTCTAACATGAGCCTTAAATCTCCTATATGGTCTTTGGTTAACCCAAATACAGTCCAATCATCAAAATAGACTTCTAAGAATTTATGGATATATTCCTTGAATACAGCAACTACTACTCTAGAAAATATAGCTGGTGCATTTTTAAGACCAAAGGGCATTACCGTGTACTAGAATGAGCCCCATTCTGTCGCAAAGGTGGTCTTGTGTCGATCCTTGAGATGGATTCTGATCTGGTGATAGCTTGAAAAGCCATCAGTGAAGGATTAGACCTCCTATCCTCCCACATTGTCTAAAACTTCATTAGTAAAAGGTGTCGGAAATGGGTCATGAAGCGATGCGTCATTGAGTTTGCACAAATAGACACAAATCCCGATTTCTCCTTTAGTTTTCTTTTCCTGCACAACCATGGGACTAACCCATTCACTCTCTTCTACAGGTTTAATGATGGCTGCTGCTAGCATCTTATCAATTTCATCCTTAACTTTTTCTTTATAGCGAGGATTTAATCTGAATGGACGCTGCTTAACTGGCCTAGCATCCTCTTTCAAAGGTATCCTCATTACTCCCAAATCTCCTACTATTCCCTTCATCTCTGTGAACTTAGTGGGAAATAAGTCCTGATAGTCATGTAACAGATCTGCGACGTGTCCTACTGTTTCATCATCCCGATAGTCTCCAATAGAGGCAAACTTTGGTTTTGTTTCTGTGCTAATATTGATCCTTTTAATCTTGATAGGTTCTATGATAGCAGGAATTTCTAGGCTCGGTCCATCAACGTCGCGAGTCCCTTCTGACTCTGGAATGTTGACACTACAAGGATTCTCATCCTCATCATCTGGCTCTGCTGCGAAGTTGTAACATTCTAGCACATGTTCCAACTGTATAGCCCAATCAGGTTGAGCAAGCACTGATAGGGTACAGTCATCAAATATCTTAGTCTTTATAACATTTAGAGCCTGATTAATGCTTGGATACTCAGATTCAAAAGTGAAAGTGAGTAGAAAGTTGTCTATCATAAGTGGCCATGAAATAGTTCCTTTGCGCAACTCTGTTTTCGTGTACCAATTCCTTGGGATTTGGTCTAAAGTGTGAATGAATAGGTGAACCCATTCATCCTCTGGAATGTCCAACCAACTCTGTTCACAAATCTCAATATGTGACCTGGGGTCACTTTCTCCTGTATACTTCTGCTGTAAAGGCTCCTTGTCATTAGAGAACCTGATCGCCATCAATCTATTAAAATCATCCCATTATGCAATATGTTCTTTATGTGCATGCCACCATCTTACAGGCGTGGCTTTGACTGCAAGGTCAATAGCTGCCATCCTCTGCTCCTGAGGAATTTTTTGTTCAAGCTGCTGTAAAAAATCATTGACATCTTCCAAGCCATCAAATGATGAAATATCAATAATCTCTGCGCCGATCCATCGCAGTGACTTAGTCATAAACGCACATCTACGAGCTGAGACTTCGTAAAGTCTATTCTGCCAATTTTCTAAACCAACCTCCAAATCTGATGCGCATGAGCTGTCGCATCGCCAACTGATATTTCCTTCTGCAGTGGGGTTGATGTAATCACTTTGATTAGTAGTCATCTGATAAAGGCTTTCCATGTTGTGCACCTCCTCCTCTGCTCTAATAGGTTCAATGTATCTAGGACCCTGGAAAGGATCTAACCATTAGAGGAAATTTCAACTCAAAATGGGCCTCCTAAAATGAACTAATAAAATAATAGTTAAAATAATAAAATAATATTTATTAATTTTGGAGGAAGAAAACAAAAAAACTACTTTTTTGTTTGTATTTCTGACATATCCCCCCGTGTTTTTACTCAAATTTCTATCGGGAGAGCTCATTGGATGCGGAATTAAATTCCGCATCCAACGAGTACCCACTCGACATACTTTTGACGGACCCCGCTACCCCAAAAACAAGAAATACCTGAAAATTATGCCGAGTGGGTACTCGTTGGATGTGGAATTTAATTCCGCATCCAACGAGCTCTCCCGATCGAAATTTGAGTAAAAACACGGGGAGATATGTCAAAAATACAAACAAAAAAAGTAGCTTTTTTTATGATACCTATTCCCAAATTTATATTAAAAAAGTGTTTAATACCTATACGGTATTTCAAATTTAAAGCAATTTCATTGGCTAATACATGGTGACATGGAATTTGAATAAAAGTTAAAAGGCCCATTTTGAGTTGAAATTTCCTCTAATGGGTGCGATGACCCGAATCTGAATATCCTTAAAGGTCATTTGTCTTTTCTTTAAATCGATAACAGCCATGTTATCGATTGTGCAATCAATACCTAGTAAAGATGGGTATGGTCTGCTATCGCCAATGATTTCTATGACTTCAAAGTCTGCAAAGCTGCGAACTCCGTCAATATCAACTGGTACTTGCGGTAATTGACCCAGTGGTGATACCCTATGCTAATTGGCTAGTTGCAGATGGATAGGTGATCTTGCTAACTTAGGGTTACCCATCTATTCCCACGTCTGCTTAGTCAAAACATTTACCTCTGATCCTAAATCTAGGATGACCTCATCCATTTCAAATTCTCCAATTTGCACTGTGAGTCTCATCTCTCTTCCTGTTCTTGTATGGCCCATAATATTATGAACAGCCCGCTGTGCACTGCTTATGGAAGAAGACGGTTGAGACTAATATATGATGTGCTGAATCTCTCTGATGGCTTTCTCATTTCGTACGAGTTTCAAGCAGCTCCACAGGAAGGATTGGACACTTCCTATCAACTCATCTTCTTCGTACCTTCCAAATGTGGTATCCTGCGGTATCTGCACAGGACTAATGCCACAATGTTGCTGCTGCATTATGCCCCTACAAGGCAATACCTGCGATCCTATTGGTGTAGGTTCAGCAAAGAAATTTTTTGCTTGCTGAAACGTTTCTTTGTTCTTCTACAGGTCAAGCGGTGTTGATTTATTGGTGGCTTTGCGCACCTACTCCGAACCTGTATTCTTTTCGGTGTTCTGCGATGTCCTACTAGTAGAAGCATCGCTGCGAGTCACAATATTGATTCTTGGTTCTAGTTCTTTCTGGTCAGCAGCAATAAGCTGAATGTTCTGGTTTATTGCTGGTTTAGGATCCCTAATCTTGGATATCAAGATCGGACACTCTTCTATAGTGTGATCATAGGACTTGCAATAGTTACATGTTGTAGTATGGTTCTGACAATCCCTAACATAATGTCCTACAACTCCACAATTGTAACAAGTAATTGGTCCACGGCCGCAGCCGAAGCCTTCACCACGGCCAAAGCCTCCTCCACGGCCTTGTCCTCTGAATCCTCCACCACGGCCAACATGAGCCGGTTCGTGCTGTGGTCTTGCTGCTGGACCTGATGTCTCTAACTAGACTCTATACAAGTCATGCTTTCTCTCTATCATGAGATCATAAGCTCGAAAATTATGTTCATAATGATCTACTGACTTACAGAAGTTACAATATAAGTTCTTAGGGGTTTGTACATACTTCTGAAGTAAAGGGCATTCATGTGGTCTATGTCCTCTTGTTCTGCAGAGTTCACACCATGGACCTTGTTTCTGTATTAAGGGGTTCAGAGCCCCACTTGCTAAATATTCAACAAATACTGGATAGTTATCTTTAGTATGGCCCTGTCCTTTACACTTTGTACACCATAGTTCTTGTGCAACCTCTTTCCCTTTCTTAATCTCATGTAGCTATAACGTGAGATTGGCTAACTGATTCTATAGGTTTGTCATACTTGTACTAGTCTCAACTAGAGGTGAAGCCTCTAGTTTCATTGCCATCTCCAATGATTCATCCTACGTATGGAGTCTCTGTTGCATAAGGGGAAGTCTGATATGTGGGAGTAGTGCTGCGATGAACCATTCCTTATGCTGCTCCGGTGCAAACTCAAAGCTAACCTAGTCTATAAGAGCTTTGAATTTCTGATCAAAGTCCCATACTGACTCTGTAGGTAACTGTTTAATGTCTTTAAGCTCTGTGATACACTGTGACTCAGACTTAGGTTTCTTAAATTCTTTGATCATGGCGGTCCTAACTTGTATGAGCATTCTGGGCTGTGCTGATGTATACTTCATATACCATGTTAAGGCTCTTTCTCTGAGTGTAGTGGCCAACTGGACAAGTTTAGTATTGTCAACCTAGATCTATTTAATGGTCCATACAACTTCACATAGGAACCAATGTTGTTCTGGGTCTTCTGCCCCTGTACCCTTAAAGGTAGGTAACTTCATGTCGTCCCCCATTCTATTTCTATGTGGTGGATTCTGAGTTGCTGGATTACTACCACTCGGCGGTGTAGATGTAGGTGGTGTAAAGGTAGTATGTACTGTATGTGAACTACTAGATGGAGTTCCTATGGGATTGTTCTGAGTCCCGGTCATTTTCTGTGGGGTATAAGGGTGGTAAGGGATACCCCCTGCTGGTCTTTCTGTATTGCTTTGGCTCTGTTCTCTAGTATGGTTTGAACTGTCTTCCACGAAGGAAGATCGGAAATCTACTTTATAATTCTTACCACTACGTGTACATCCAATTTCATCAAAATCACTCTCAAACTCTTGTGACATTACACTTACTGAACTTATTCATCTGAGAATATATCTATTACTCCTTTTTCATGTAATAACATCTTAATAGATGAATTTAAAGAGTTCAAGTACTTACCACGATATCCTTTGAAAAAGTACCTCTCGACTTCGCTGAAACTTTTTCTTTGATCAACTGTAAACTCGGTAATGAAGCCTTCCAGCAAACTTGCAAGCCAGAAGTCTACTGCCCGTGAAATGGGATTGTCTATGCTCCTCACGGTCTGAATCAGATCTGGTGTCCAGACAATGTTCCTTTTCTTCTTGAATATATTCTTATTAGTCAACTTTGACAACCAGTCGTACAACTCATTTGCATAGGTCGCAAAAAATATCTCATGCAGATCTGTGAAGATATGTTTTTGTAACCAGTCCTCTATACTGAGCCTAGGACTCTTGTTTTCTATCGCAGCAAATTCTCTTTCCTTAGACCCAACCCACTGGTTGAGTTCTTCTTTAGTAGGATGCCAACAAAACATTAGCGTTTCAAGTTGTTTAAAGCCGGAAACAGAACCATTTGTTGGTTTGACTGGGGAAGACCTGGGTTTACTTTAATGTACCAACAATACCCCTAGCTCACTGGCCCTTTCGGTGACAGGCCTTAGAACAGCCTGAAGTCTCACCCGAAGTGATCTTAGATGGGGTGGCTGGAGACTCAGGAGTCTTTAACTAGGTTCTGTATTATCCTAGGGTCTCACGACTCTTCTTAGCCAGTGGGATCTCTCTGCGAGGGCGATCTCTCCTTCTAGCTGGTGCTATTAGGGAGCAGACTCTTATCGCATCGCAACCTCTAGAATGATGTGCAAACTTACTCTTCTACTAAACCCTTCACCTGCGATAACCCACATCACAGCTCCTCAGATGATGCGATATCGCCTTTCTATGCTGTAATATGTCCTATAATGAGGCTCAATATGCGTACCAACTTTCAAGGTCCTGAGACCTCCTTCCTGGGTCTAATAACTCTGTTAGTCTTTACAAGGGTGTTAAACCATGTCACTTAAACTTCTACAGTTTAAGACGCTAACATAAACTACTCTCAACTCGTGGAACTCATATACTGGAGTCACTTAACGCTGTAACTGTCAACTATCATGAATCAAGCACTGATAAACTCATATACAGGCTACTTGATACATTCAACTTGCGTTTAACCTTTTATGTGTTATAAACTGAAGCATAACATACATACAATCATCAACTGATAAGCAACATTCATGTAATAGATGGAAGATAGCAAACAGGTAAACACAATCACATGAACAGTCGCACAACACATGGGTTTTACGTGGTTCACTTCCAGGGGGGAAGCTACGTCCATGGGAACTGGTTTTTATATTATATCTTGAGAGAGTAAACACAGTTTCGCTGCAACCTATTATGCAGCTTGAGATATTTTGGGAAACTCCACACACACAACCGGGAGCCCTTCTCTCTTAGATATCTTCTCTTTCTATATTGCTTCCTTCTTACAATATACTCTTCCTCTCTCTCTCTCTCAATCCCTATGGATTGTTACATTCATGCTCAAGGAGCCAGCTACTAGTTGCAGTAAGATAATATAGACTTTAACAATAGAACCATAGCTTGACTGGAAGAACAACTAACTGGCCAACTAGCTAATTGTCTATCTGAATGTTTGGCTAGCTAACCTTTCATAATACAAAATACATGCTTACATAGGAGGCCCGAAGGTCTCACCCTATTACAACACTGTGGGCCTTTCCCAACAGTAACCCAAAAACCCTAACTATGACAGTCAGCGTATCTGTACTATGGACTGCCACTTACTGGTCACACTGCAGCTCTCTACAGTCTTCCACGCTTCCCGACGCTGATCGTGGGTATGGGCGCCGCTTCCTCGGTCGCTCCCCTTTTGTCCTTTGTCTTTAATACCTTGTCCCATTTCTCCTTTTCTATTTATGAGGGTAGCTGAGCCCTCCTGTCTTCATCGCTGCCTTAAGTGCAGTGGTTGAGCTCTCTCTTCTCGGCCTCTCGAGTACTATTTCATTTGACTTTCTTCTTCCGATATAGCTGCTTTTCCTGTAGCTGCGGGGCCCTGCTCCAACACCCTCCACAATACTAGTTTATCAACCCTTGAATCAACCTCCCCCCACTCATCTATTGAATAAAATACTCCCTCATCCCATGAGGGCTCAAACTTATCAAAATATATAGGTCTTGGGCGGTGATCTAAATCTTTGCCACCCACAAGGAATACCTATTGATCTGGGTCCCACATCTATATTATCTCCCGTAGTAGATAGCTCACTGAGCGTATAAATGAACACATGAAAAAATTCAAGAGCCCGCCATCGGTTAACTCTTAAGTCACATGTAATTCCTGTTGTACGACATCCACTAGATCCAAGTAGTCGCGCTCCCTCTACTCCACGTCTAAATCCATCTACACAAACTGCTTAGACATATATTCAAGGTTACCCGAGCAACACAACTTACCAGCATTGTAGCACAACAACATCAAGCCAACATCACACTAATCACATTTGAATATCATATTTTCATGAGGAACCAATGCATGACCCAAGATCTCTTTGGCTACGTACTAGAATGAGTGTACCAATAACAATCGCACTGGTCTAGTGTGAGATTCCTAGGGAATCACGCATTTCCAATACATCTAGGATACCCAACAAATCTCACACCCTAAGAGAGATTATCCCAAAATATCATGCTACTCCAGAGTGAGATTAACCCATTATGTAGTGCCATGGCACACTAGATTCACCAAATATAGCGCAGATTGAAAAAGCATCTGTACAAATCCTTGAACACATCCTACCCTAAATCCCCCGGATGAAAGTACAAAGGATAAGGATTAGGCATACCCAGCTCTTGGTGCTAGAAAAAATAATCATACATGCTCTTAAAATGCATGAAAAGGATCACAAAGATCCAATGGGAGAATAATATAAATGACATTTGAAAGGTGGGACCCACCCCCTTTTTTAACCAATTTACCCCAAAATTTAGAACGTAGCCACAACCAAACCGTGCATCCATTTGAAAAATGTTCAAACCAACATAATTAGAACTTCAAGCTCTTCAAAATGAGGTGATTGTCCCCTCCAGATAGACCTTCACCCTTGGCAAATTTTCAGATTAACACCCCTCAGGTGTGTTATGTTTTGAGTTTCTATTTATGCATAGTCCATACCTTTTTCATGTCTTTTAATACACTTGGGTATGTGTGTTATGTGTTCAAGTTTATTCTTAGAAATTTCACAAACATGCTGCCATTGACAAATATTTAATATGTCACTCTCAGGTATGATCATGGAACTTGTCCCCTTTCACCAATGTTTCCCCTTGATAACCTTAACCAAGATACTGTTTTCCATCCAAGAATATCCCAGTTTTGATGTGCCATCAACATCCTAACATAGGACCAATCCATTACCCCCATGGGTGTTTTCCCTCACTAAACCTTCATCATTATTAACACCCATTATGATTATCCCCCCACAAGACAGAGGAATTTTCACCCTACCAATTTATCCTCCTTGAATCCCACTATTCTATAAATATGCATTTACTCCTCTGCCTCAAGCAGTTCCACAAAAAAAAATCCTTGGCACATGTCACGAAAGAGATTTCAACATGGCCTACCTATACCTCTAGGAGAATTTATCCCCTCTACAAATTTCCTTCATATCATCACCTCCACCAAGACACCAATGGTCCCCCTCACTTCGAGATCACCAACTTTGTTCAGTCATTCCCGCAGGAACGTTATGCATGACATTGATTCATGGGGCACCCATATTCGTGTTTGCAAACATCCTTCTCACATCATCTTGGAAAAGATTCCCTAATTCACTCAAAACTATGGGAACCCCTCCCATCATCAAATTGACTCCCTGACTCGCCAAAAATCATGGGAGTCCTTCCCATCATCAAATTCCCCTCAACATGCCCAAAACTGTGGGGACCCCAACAATTATTCTTTATGTACAAATCGTTCCTAGTTTAAATCATAATCGGGAACCAATCATTCTTTCGAAAAAAATCCCCTAGTCACCTTTGATCGATGATGTGAAATGTTCCCAGTTGTGAAAATTTGATTCACAGCAAGATCTAAGAGCTACAGGAATCCTCACAACTCAAGAATTTCACAAAAAATGCAGAAAATAGTGAAAATAACAAAATTAACACAGGAATAGTGCCAATAATTGAAGTTTCTATTACTTTCCAACATCTAAATATGTATGGAACATCATTATAATACATTAGGTAAAAATTGTTAGCCTTTGGAGGCAAATTTGAGGCATACATGTGGCTGACTTAGATTAGACCTCAAACCCCCTAGGTGGACCAATGAGCTCCTAAACCACCTCAAATAGTCACTAATGGCCATGTGAATGTGGATGAATCATGCTAGGGAATAAATTCTGGTAGGGTAGGCATGATGGAGTGCATGGGTGAGTGGGAGTGGCTCTAGGCATCAATAAATGGTCCAAAAGAGCAAAAAACACTCAAATACAATGCATGGGTGCCTCTAGTCAAACTGGTTCCCTATTTTAAGGAGTGGGAGCATCCCAAGGATTGAAATGTAATTACTGAGGGTGCATGACTCTCTTTAATGATAAAATGTTGGCGCTTGGGTGCAGTAATGAGTCCAAAACCCCCAAATACCTTGCTAGACCAACATAACCAAGGTTTTCACCATATAACATAAGTGGAAAACAAATGAAAGTGTGTCCTAGGTGGTATGTGACCATGGTACTAGGGGTATGATACTATAGCACCCTCCCTTAATCCTGACTTAGTGTAACCATATCAGAAGTTGAGTCCTTGGAAACTAAGGCTCAAGTCACCTCTTAAAAAAAATTATTTGTCCATATAATCAAGGTAAGGAGGAAAACTACATGGGAACAAAAACCTCCCCTCTAAAATGGACATTGAGAAAAATATCAAAGTGAATATCAGTCATCACCATGTGTCACCCACTCCAAGGAGTGACCTTAGATAGGTGAATGTCTTCTCTGTGAAGCTCTTGGTGAAGATGTTAGCAGTTTGCTCAGTATATGGGAAATACTACAATGATATCACCTACTCATGCAACAAGCTCCAGATGTCGTGCATGTGTATCTCTTTGTGATTGCCCCTCTATATCTATACTATATTGGTGGAAATATTGATTGCACTTTGATTGTCACTCCAAATGATAGTGGGTGAATCAAATAAAAAACCAAGTTCTCCTAGAAAGCCTTGCAACCACACACATTGTGTAGCTACATTGACCGCTCCTCTGTACTTGGCCTCAGATGATGAAAGGGATATAATGTGTTATTTATTACTTGACCAACATATGGTACTATTGTAAAGGAAAGTTTCATATGGATAAGGTTTAAGAGACCATCAACAGACTGGGGTTGAAAGAGAGATGCAAATGGTTATGCAAGTATATATAAGCAAGTTTCAGAGATTAGAATAGTTCATACCTTGAAAAATGGAGGTTGATCCAAGCAGCCCTTCAATCCTCTTCTTTCTCCTTTGGCTCCTCTTTCTCCAAGAGACCTGAAAAATGAATTATACCTTCCTCAAACCAATATGACCACATATAAACAAATGATAATCAAATAACAATGAAATAATGATCTGACTAACATCATCATATGATCATAAACAAAGATTCAATCACACATTGAACAATAATTTAGGAAGAATAAGGACATCACATCTTTATTAATCATGAAATGAAGTACAAATATACCTTCTCTTCAAGTTAGGCACCTCACAAAACCTTGATCTGGTTCTGCTCCTTCTCTTCTCAAAGGAACTTAGCCTCCAAGCTCTGCAACACAAGGAGAATGCTTCAAGGGAAAAGGTGTGGGCAAAGAGAGTCCCAATTCCTCTAGCATAACAATGAAAAGATTCAAGTCTTCTCTCATGGACCTCCCTACCTCTATTTATACCTTTATGAAGAGATAGTGTCGAAGACAAAGTAGTTACAACTGAAGGAGTTAGTTGCATAACTACCCAAACTACCCGAATTTTGAAAAAAGTATTTTTTTGACATCTATAGGAGGAATACGTGGGTTGTGGAGACAAAAGTTGCATATGCAGGAGGTATACATAGGTTTCAATGTAAATATTCATGTATTTTGGGCATACATGAGTATTATACATAACAAGTCACGTACAATACGCGGGTTTCCTTAAGGAAACTCTCATATACGTCAAACAATATCATTTTCAGGGCACTCTTAGGAATTTTCAGACTTTGGTATATTCTACAACGTTTTAGTTGACTCAGATACCTTTCTAATTGTGCAAAGATGAGGTTAAATGGAGTTACAAAACACAAGATATGGATCCTCCAAGTTAGGTGTTTTTTCAGTGACTTTCATGAAGTGTTGACATGCGATGGAATCATGGGAAAGTGGTCACAAGAAGAGATGTGTCATTTTGAGCTATAACATATACCCCCTAATGTATGAGGTTAGAGGGGAAGATGATATCTGAAATACATTATAAAGGAAACAACTGAGTATGGAGATAATAGAGAATCCAAGATCAAAAGGCTCAAACAAAGGTACCTGAAAGAGAGATAAATGCCATACAAAATTGATATCTGGGACATAGGAGTCCATATACAAATAATCACCATAAATATACAAGTGGATCCAACATATGTATAACTGATGAAACTATCATGGTCACTCAATATGCAAAAGGCATCATATCAAATCTAAAGGAGTCATGGCCACAAATGAACAAGGTGGATCCATGCTCGACAATCGATCATAGCCACAAGAATACAAGGTGGATCTATGTATCAGCAAAATGTCATATGAAGTGTGAGAAGGTCTTGTACAGCTTGGGTAATAGTAAAATGACGATGCTACTGTCGGCCCAAGCTCTTCAATCCAAACCACCCAAAAGGTATGAATCCTAACCATGCGAATAAAGGAGTTGGAGTCGAACATGGAGGAAATCATTTGATTACCAGTCAACGATGAGAACCATTAACAAATGCGAGGGAAACCACCATTAATGGAAATGTTCTCGAAGGTACCTAGTACGTTACAACAAGTGTGAATACAAGGACTTGAAGTCGAACACTTGAATAATCCATCAAGTAGGAGACAATAAGGTATTCCTACTACCCAATAGCGAGGGAAATTTCCATTGATGACTGCAATCCCCAAGGTACTGTCATAAAAATCTAAATGTCATTCCTAGAGCAAGATGTGTTGCAGTTTATAGGAAGAGATCCGTTGGAAGGAAGGCATTAAGGAATCCTTCATAATCCAACACGAGGTAAGTCAAAGACTAATTGGATTTGGAATTGGTATATAATTGTAGGACAAGGACCTCCGAAGACATGATGTAATGAACTAATACCAGGGAATGACTGACACAAAAGGTCAAGGAAATTGCAGAATGGCCAACAAAGGTTTAATCCTTGAACAGTGAGCATGACACAAAAAGTGACTTAGGAAACTTTTGACATGAAAGGACCAATGACACAAATATGCAATGTAGGAGACATTGACAGATTCCCCATATAATTGGGAAAGAGACCAACTGGAGGAGTAGAAAACTATGAATCAGGATAAGGTCAAAACTGAAACCCAACGGTTGATAGACTCAAAACTGGTGCTTTGTTCAAGGAGACAAGACTTGCATCCACGATGTAAAAAACATGTGAAGGAAATTCCCTTCCTTCTTTCTTGTAAAGGTTTAACGGGTCCAAGAAATCAAAATTAGGACCTTCTTTGTTTTTGACAAGATCGAAGAAGAGACAGAAGAATGCTTGATAAAGCACATATTCATGGATTTTACGAGCCTGAATTAGTGAATACTTGGCAGTGTTTTCATAGTTTAGAGAGTCTGAAAACTCCAAAGAAGACTCTAGGGGGGAAATTTTTCGTCTAATTTAATATCCTGAGGCCAGAAAAGTATAAAACAAACCACAGAAGAAATCTCTTAGCTTCCAAAGAAGTAAGGCGCACATTTTTCCTACTTAGTCGGGGAGGTCCAAAAAAGGTTAAATTACCACCTACCCAATGCTCTTTCAAAAGCAGCATATAGCTTGAGTTTTACGAGTGTGAAGGAAGGCAAGATCACTTGGAAATATCCATTTGATTACGAGAAATTGGGCTTACAATAGTAAACTCGATGCTTTGTTCTTTAGGGTTTAGAGAGCATGACAAATACATAAAGTACACTTGGAATCTTTTTCAGGTTTAGGTCCAGAGCACAAAAAAGAGAAAACTAAGCTCATACCAGGTGTTCCTTTTTTGTAAGTTTAGTCCCTCAGGTCCGGAAAAGTGATAAACCTATGCCTGAGAATACTGTTCTCAATTCCGAAGGAAAGAGAGTGTTCCTTTCTCATATTATTCCACATGGTCTGAGAAATCAATAACCTACCACCAATGTGGATGCCTGTTCACATATTCTTAACGAGCCTGAACATACAACTTTACTAGGCAGTCAATTCTATTTTGAGGAGTCAAACCTGGGCCCAAAGAAACTCCATATCTTTCCCGTGAATTTTTAACGAGTCCAGAAAAGTCAACTCGCGGCCTCCTTGTTGTTTTTAACGAGATCGAAGGAGAGCAAGAAGAATGCTCTAAATGTGAGGAGATGAGTGTCATAGGCAGGTGAAAACCACTCATAAAATAATAAATCATTATTTGATTAATTTCCTACCCACTAGCTTAGATAGTTGGCATCCACTTGCACCTTAGAGTCAACACTTGCCATCTATATCCTAGGAATGATTTATTTCTGATTCTGGGTTGATCTTGACCACTTTATGGCCATCCAGAATTGGTAACTGTGCTTTACAGCAGAATCTGCTTTATTTTTCTTTTTCTGCTTTATCCTACTTTTCTATGGATAAGGTAAAGCTATTCAACTAGGAAACTGGCAGCTTTTGTTGCCAACCCATCCTCCATTATTTTCTCTCCATATTCTAGGATTATCAAGTCTTTCCTTCACTCATCATCACTCACACATGCTATTGCTAATTTGTGAGGTGCTTGGTAGATTGGGAAAGTGCTTTAGTCAACTATGGGGTTTATCATAATTAGTAATCCTGCTTTATGAGCTAGCTTGAGTTTTCTTCATGCAACTCCTTTTTCCCGGTTATAAGGATGTATTACCTATGTAATAATATCAATTATCATTTATTTATCATTCATTAATGTGTGTTCATTAATTCTTCTTCTTCTCTCCTTATGCTAATTCTCTACAATTCTCTGTGAGGTTAATTGTGTGCCTAGATCCTTAGCCTATTTATGAAATTCCTTATGCCATCAAGGTCCGGAAAAGTGATAAACCCATGCCTAAGAATGCTCTTCTCAATTCTGAAGGAAAGAGAGTGTTCCTTTCTCGTATTATTCCACATGGTCTGAGAAATCGATAACCTACCACCAATGTGGATGCATGTTCACATATTCTTAACGAGCCTAAACATACAAGTTTACTCGGCAGTCAATTCTATTTTGAGGAGTCAGACCTGGGCCCAAAGAAACTCCATATCTTTCCCATGAATTTTTAACGAGTCCAAAAAATTCAACTCGCGGCCAGGCTTACTGTTTTTAATGATCTCGAAGGAGAGAAAAAAGAATGCTCTAAATGCGAGGAGACGAGTGTCATAGGTAGGCGAAACTAGTTCCAAGAGCAAGGAACAAGCCTATGCATAATGCAAGGAAAATAAGCAGGATAAAGACACTCCGGGAACATCTCCTCAAGGTAAAAGGTGTCAAGTTGCAAAGGAAAATTGATACATGGTTGAGTGATGATGAGAACAAAGATGAGGGCTTATACAAGGAGCTAAAAGCATGGAAGCCAACATCAGGCTCATAAGCATGGGCATGGCACATGAAAATTTAGTTACATCTTGAAAAACAAGACAAGTCCAGTAAACAGTTGTGAATCCAACTAAGAATCCTGTCTTCAAGAAACAACAACATTAGGATCATATTGAGAAGAAAATATCTGATGCAGGTCACTTTGGTAGAAACACATGCAAATTTGCTATCTTCTATAAAATGGAAAGTCAAGGAAGAATCGATTGAAGAAGATTCTATAGCACCAAGGCTTGAGGGTTTATAATCAATAAGATCAAAATCAGAAGGAGAGAAAAAATCAACAGGGGAGATAGAGTCTGCAGGAACAAACTCAGTATCATAGGAGTTGTCAAATTCATAAGAAAAATCAAACTCATCAGGATCACTGACTTGCTGTTCAAAAGAAGAGTCAAAAGACTCAACAATACCAACATAAGAATAAAGTTCAAGCCTACTAAGCAAATCAGGGTTAGACTTAGTCACAACTGAACCAACATCCATAATAATGTGAGGTTGTATCAAAGACTCTAGGAATACTTCATCCGAAGGAAGGAGATCATCCGAGATAGGATACATGTCTAAACTTTCAAACAGAATGACAGAGTGGAGAGCAGGCTTCATAGTCTGTATAGGATGACTCACCTAGTAAACTATTGGGACCAAGTCCTGAGAAGTTAAACATGAAAACAGAGGCCGCTTCTCAGTAGCAATTGAATGCGAAGGACCTGAGGCCACATATCTCACCTGTGGCGGGGTAGTGTCTATAGAAACACTGGGAATCAATAAAGGAAAGACCTGATCTCTAGTTGGGTTAGGATACGGATCAAGAAAATCCAACTCATTGATAGTGAAAATTTATTCGCCATGATTAAAGTACATCACATGAAATAATGTTGACACCACAGCTTGCATGGAATATACATAATCATGTTTGAGGAGCATATTGAAGTCCAAGGGGTATTCTTGTTACGGAGAAAAATTCCTATGGCTTAGGGTACCACAACAGACAGAGTAACCGTAGAAATCAATCCTTTCCCATATGCAAGAGAAACAAAACATCTAACACTAAAGGATCTCGAAACATATCTTATTCTGGATGGTTGATGTAGATCCCCATTGAGCTTTTCCACTCTCGCTTGTATTAGCAATTTGCTCTCTCAACATTCAACAAACAAGACGAGCATGATATATAATGGTGTTAGACCTACTCTAGCATATATAATCAATAATATATAAGCATTTAAAAGCATCCATGGATTCAATACTCATTTAAATACACATTATTGGACAGGAAAATATATTTCTATTGATATAAATCAGACATTACAATAGTGGCAACCTCTGTCGGTATGTCTGCGAACCGAAGAAACTGAGTCCTCCACCACTTCAATCCTCCATCTCTCGATAGAAAACTCAGAAGCAAAGAAAAGCTTGGGAAGAACACAAAGTGCTCCAAGGGACAAAGGGATGCAGACTCAAGTATAAGCTCCAACAACAATGGACTATAGTTTTCTTGCTCTTCAATTCCTCCCCTTTCAATGTATCCAAAGTGTTCCTTATATAGTGCTTCAATGGGGTAATGGAAGGTCAAATTTGAGCGATCTCAAGGCATATGGAAGGCCAAGAGAAAAGTGACTTGGATCCACATCAAGGAAAACTCCAAAAGTATTTGGCCTTTTGCACACATCCTGATGTACGCGGGTTTGAGGATCATATCCACGTATATACGAGAGAATAGGTTTAAAAGTCACATATGGAAAATAATGCATGTTTTTAGGGATGATCTTGGAAACATCAAAGGTACAAAAATGGTCCATGGGGTCCAAAGAGTCTGCAGAGGGACAGGGAAGGCCATAAATGTGTGATCCACCATGCATGGTAAAATCAGCTATAATAGATGCCCCATAATGTGTGAGGTTAGAGGGGTGATACGATGGACAAAATACATTACAAGTCCATCCCAGAAGTGGAGTGATGAAGAACCAGGTGGAAGAACTAGCCATCCAACAGTATAATACAATAATCAAATTCTGCACACAACTGCAAGTACATATAGCAGTACCGGATACATAAGAGTACAATGGCCATGGATTGGCATGATACAAAATATGACATGTGTGGTCATCACCATGTACAATATAGATAGATCAGAATCTCCATGATGAAGATATACAAAGGATCATGATCTCCATGAAAGCTGAATATATATAATGGATCAAGATCTCCATAATGGCTGAAGATATCTGACATACACTGGAATCAAGTCACGAGAGCTGAAATCTCATGAACATTGGCACGATCAAGGAGGTAGCATGAAATGCCACCAATTTGGAAGGTCTTCTACACAATCTGCTATAAGTACATGTCCTAGTATGTGAATAGAGGTGTCAAGGTTGAACATAGTAGTCCATCATCTGATTACCGGTCATTGATGTATTCCATTAACAGACATGAGATCACCCATCGATAATGAAAATGGGAATCAAGGTACTAGAGTGCAAAATAACAAGTGTGAATAAATGTGTTGAGGTTGAACACTTGAGAGAATCCATTGAACAGGGGACATTGATGTATTCCCAAAACTATCGATGGTGAGAGAACCTGCCACTGATGACTGCAAGTCTCAAGGCACTCAAAATGGCTCTAGATTCCTATCCTAGAATAAATGATTTGAAGTCAATGGGATGAAATCCATTGGAAGGAGGGCATTAAAGCATCCCTCATCATCCAACACGAGGTACTCAACAAAGCTATATAATGTGGAAGGAATCGATCATAACGTGCACGAACTAGTAACAACACTAGGAATGGCAGACATGCATAGTCAAGAGAATCGAGGAATGACCGACTCAGGTTTCAAATTCCTTCGAACATGAGCATAAAGGTGAATGGTGATTGAATTTAGGCAGCATAGACTCAATATACAAAATTGGGACATCTCTGCGACACAGGAGGCATCGACAGAGGCTCCATAGGGACTGGAAGATTAACTAGTTAGTGAAGATAAACTCAGAGAAATGAGTATAGATCCTAAAGTCAAACTATTAACCCAACCAATGGATGTGATATATAGTGCTCTATTCGAAGGCAACACGACTCGACTGCTGCTAAAGATAACATCTTTTCCTGTCCGGCTTTTTGGTTTTTTGATTTTTTTTTTGGACTTTTTCAAATATTTTGAAAAGCTTGAAAAATAATAAAAGTGCTTTATAGTTACAGACTAGGAGGAGATGAGTGTCAAGGGGTAAACAAACTTTTTCCAAGCAGTGGAGTATACCTATGCTCAATGCAAGGACACATGTGTAGGATAACAACACTCGGGGGAAAGTCCCCTCCCAGTAAAAAATGGAGAATCAAGCTGCAAAGGATATTTAAAATGGCTCTGCGTGGCTAGACATGAGACAAGCTCGGGCTATATAGCTGATAATTGGAGTTAGGGAAGCTGACATAAGGCTCAATAAGGAAAGCAAAACTCATGATAATGCAATTACAACTTGACATAAGGGAGTCCTGGGGAAAAAGGCTAGCAAAAAGATCAAGAGGAGTATGAGGCTCTTGTGCAAAGTCATGGCGATACTATATAAAGGACTCCCACACCCGAACGAAAAATGTCGACATGGGCACCAAATGCAAAACAGGAGCTAACTAGGGCACCCATGTATGGTCAAGCTCTACCATTCACATCATGTCACTTCTAACAGCAACAAGAAGGTTCCGTGACAAGATAGTATGGGTTCGTACCTAAAGTTATAATGAAATGGTCATAAGGTCATGCAAAGTGCAAACGGATGTGAAACCTAACCTATATGCCAGTTTAGACATAATACTTGAAATCGACACGAACGGGTCAAAACGACGCTCAAAATAGACTCCTACATCATCAAATTAGTCCAAAACGGTCCAAAGTGGTCAGAAACGGTCCAAAACTATAGAAAATGGGTAAAATTTTTTAAAAATTTCAAAAAATTTCTATAAATAGTAAAAAATTCAAAAATTCCATATCATTTGAAATTTTTACCCATTTGAGGTCAAAACATCCAATGCGAATTCCGCGAGATTCGTTCGGCGAAATTTGACACCGTTTGTTCCCGGTAACTCCTCATGTCCTCCTCTTCCCATTTCATGCAATTTTTTTCAATTTCCATGGTCAAATTTATTTTTTAGGCCAATATAAAATAGGCTTTTTAGCCTAGGTGGATATTGGGGTTTTTTCCGTGTATAGGGCTGGCCATAAGCGAAAAAACCTCCCAAAACCGCGTATATACACGGCTGTTTTGCAAATAGTCACGTATGCGGCCATGCATAAGTATTTTTAAGGTATACAATGACCAAAAATCATTTTTTATGTGTAGGATGGTTCTAGAATAGAGGGAGAGGGAAGATGGAGATGTATATGAGGCTGTTCAATGTGACTGAATGGCCCAAGAAGCTCTACGTGCATGCGGTTTGTATAAGTTTTGGTGTCTTGGTAGCCTGAGGGCCAAACCAAGACTCCTGTAGATGCTAGTAGATTTCTGGGATCCAGACTCAAAGTCTTTTCACATCGATAGGATGTCTCTCACTATAGAGATTGAGGACATATATTTTATTACTAGATTTTCCCGATGGGGAGAGGTGGTGAACCTACGCTCTCGTGGGCCCAAAGGTGGCCTTACTATTGATGAGTACATTGTGGTATACTGCTTTCCAAACACAGAAAATATTGGGAGTCAAATCTTGATAAACTGAATCCAGGTATTGGGACTGAAGGCCATACTATTGGCACTTGGCAGGATAGTCGGTCAAGCTTCACTCCACCAGGCCTTGCGACCATTGATGTTCTATGTGGTGGAGTGTATGAGACCCATAGTGTACGACTGGAGCACTGCGCTATTGAGTAACATGAAGTGGTAGCTCAGTGACTGCAAGATGGGAAAGGTGAGAAACGTCAGTTTTGGTAGCATACTGAGCACGTTCTTCTTTGAGCATGTACTGGGGCTAAGCCCTAGAGTGGACATTCCTCCACACGGAGTTTGAGATCTGGCCCAACGACGTTGGGAAAATGTTATGCGTAGACTGGGCAGAGGTAGGGTGGCTAACCGCTACCCAGCAGAATTCTTTCCATGGTGGCGGTGGCAGATCATTACCATCGATGACTATCCCTATGCAGGGATAGATTTCTGGGGAGATCTAGACATGCCCCTACCACCAGGAGCAGCATATGGAGACATAGGTAATGAATCCCAAACCCTCTTTTAAAGTTTTTTGAACTATAATTTTTTTTGTGTGTTTTTTGATATATTGACTCAAAAGACATGTTTTGGTGTGATGACACATAGTGACAATCTGTTATGTGTATGCAGATGTTGGACCATGACGACCTAATGGTTTCCCTCTTCATAGACGAAGGGGAAGAGGAGATGACATCATGGGTGTGGATGTCAAGCGGATGCTCCAAATCATCCACACAAACTTTGTATGCTTGACACACAGGGTACCCATGGCACAAGTCAAGGACTTGCCTGAGGTCATGCAGCGCTAGGTGGTTGGTGTACCATGGGAATGGCTTCAATTATTTCGATGACTAGCTAGAGCCATGGTGTTCTACCATGATCAGAACCCTCCTCCTCCTCCATAGGCTTAGAGACCTGAGAGTGTTTCATTTTTGTACTACCGTGTATTATATTTTGGTGGCTCGAAAACCCCATTTTTGTATTATGACACTTATGTATTATGACGTCACATTTTGGATGTTTAATGAAAAACTTTTATGATGATCAATTTTATTTATTTACATGTGTATAAAAATGTATGTTTGTGATATACTTATGGTCTATGAAACAAATGCCAATATAACTCATAGTTAGCATATGAGTCAGCAACTTGATTAAATATTCTTGAAACATGTATGTATGTTATGTTCTCAAATTGCCATTATAGCAATCTCACATGTAAGAATATTTGTAATAATGTTGGATCCCTAATACGATACAAGCCATTAAGCTGTGAAACCAATAACTATGAATCAAGACATACCTCAAGAGAGAGAACACCATGTGAAATGAAATCCCGCAATAACTCGATAACGGCACTATATTCAACAACATTGTTCGAAGAAGGCCGTAAACATACACCTCCTGAAGACAATACCTGACCCGTAGGAGTATAAATCACCCAAGCAGTAGAAGCTGAGTTTTGAGTGTGGCGGCTAGCACCATCAGCGAATCCTATGTAAGCGGAAGACTCCATCAACATCTGCCATAAGAAACGAAAGCTAATCAACAAACCCGATCACCATAAGAAAACCTAAGTATGCAAAAAACTGTACAATAATATACAATAATCAGACCTGGCTGAAGATCATGTATAGTATTTTTTAAGATAGAGCCCATTTCTAGGCTCCGCCAAGGCTGTCCCTTCATAATCCACCAACTCATAGGCACCCTTCTCTAACACATGCTTGACTACGTAAGGACCATGCCACAGAAGATTAAACTTCCCTGCCCCCAAGGGTTCTTTAGCTTGATCCCATAAAAGGACCAAATCACCTTCACTAAACCTCCTTGGATGGACAAAATTATCATATTGGACCTTAACACGATGCTTATTTACTTCTAGTGCCACTAGGGCATCCTGGCGCTGCTCATCAAGCTGCTGTAAGTGGACCAAATGTTCCTCCAATGTGGAAGTGTCTGGTAAAAGGTCTATACCTAGCTTCAATGAAGGGATTTTGCATTCACCTAGCAAGACAGACTCCACCCCATGTACGAGCTGATATGGAGAGAAACTAGTGGCAGTCTTAACCGCGGTCCTATAAGCCCACAAAGCAGGATATAACATGATATTCCAATTTGTCTTGCTTTGCACGATGGTTCGTTGGAGAATAGACTTAAGTGATTTATTCACTGCTTCAACCTGTCCATTCGCTTGAGGGTAATAAGCAAAGGAGTGCTCCTGCTTATACCCTAACTTCGAATCCAACTCTTCCATCATTCTATTCTGAAAGTGCCTACCATGGTCAGTGAAAAGCTCTTTCAGAATGCTGAACCGAGTAATAATTTGGTTGAAAACGAAATGCACGGTTGTCTCACCATTGGATTTAATTGTGGGCATAGCCTCAGCCCATTTCATGAAATAATCGACAGGCACTATAATGTGATGATGCCCCCCAGCCAAAGCTAGGTTGCAATCCATGAAGTCAAGCCCCGACTTGGTGAAGGGACTGGCGGTGATAATCAGATGTAATGGGGTAGGATGTGAGCACATATTGCATGCAAACACCTAGCAAGGGTGACACTTCTTGACCACATTGACACAATCTTTGAAGATTGACGGCCAATAATATATTGATCTCAAATTTTTTTGGGCTGTAGAAAGCCTAGATAAATGACCACCACATGCCCCTCCATGGCAATCATTCAACACAACCTTAGCCTCATCATGGGTTAAACAATGACGTAAAATGGAATCTACCCCACAGCGGTACAAAGTGTTATCCACTATAATGTAGTTCTTAGATACATGGCATAATCATTGTCGCTCATCTTGTGAAAGGTGAGTAGGGACCTTCAATGTTTGCAAATATATAATGATATCCCCATACCATGGGTCCAAAGTTGAGATAAGGAAAATATGCTCATCGACAAATTTATCCTCATAAACCTCCTCCTCCTCCACACTTGGAAAATCAGAAATGAGCTCCGCAAAGATCAACGATTTCTTCGATTTTGCCGAAACGAATTTGAGATCGAATTCTTGCAAAATAACAATCCACTTATTATATTTTCCCCCGATCATCCTTCTAGTGAGGATGAAATGAAATGGATTGACATGAGCTACCACCAAGGTCTGGCAAAGTAGAATGTAATGTCTCAATCTCTGAACCGCATGAATGGTGTCCAAGGCAAGTTTCTCCACATGAGAATAACGGATTTTCATATCAATAAGGTTTTAGCTCAAATAATAAATGACATGCTTGTGGGGCTCCTCATCCTCCTGAACCAAAACATACCAACCATCTCCATGGACATGACCACATAAATAAAAAAATCATGGCTATAGTCAGGTAGACTAAGCATTGGGGCTGACACTAAGGCTCGCTTAAGAGCATCAAAGGACTCCTGGGCTCACTCATCCCAACAAAAAGTAGTGTTCTTATTTAAAAGATGCACAAATCCTTTAGTCAAATTGGCAAAATTAACCATGAATTTCCGCATGAAATTTGCCATGCCTTGAAAACACTGAAGATGTCTAATATTACGTGGGGGAGACAATTGAAGTATTGCCTCAACCTTTAAGGGATTGACTCTTATACCCTCCTTGGATACAATGAACCCTAGAAAGCGACTGACCGTCACGCAAAAGATGCACTTATGAGGATTTAACCTAACCTGGTAATGGCGACTTCTTTCAAATACTAATCTCAAATGGTATGGATGACGCACTCTCAGACAAGAATGAGCAGCAAGATCATCCAAATACACTTCGATAATTATTTTGAGATCATGAAAAATTAAGGTCATAGCCCATTGAAATGTGGCTCCGGCGTTTTTAAGACTGAAAGGCATATTCCGATATGCAAACATACCCCAAGGAAAAATAGATTTAGTTTTATGTTGATCCTCGGGTTTGATCTGAATCTGATTATACCCGAAAAAAATGTCCATGAAGGAGAATACCTCGCTTCTTGCACACTCTTACCTCGCTTCTTGCACACTCATTCAAAATATGATCAATAAATGGTGTGGAAAAATTATCCTTAGGACAAGCACGATTTAAATCATGGAAATCAGTGCATATACGGATCGCTTCCTGCTTCTTATCAACTGGAACTGGATTTGAGACCCACTCCGTCAAGGGAACGGGATAGATAAAACTGGATTTTAACAGTTTCTCTATCTCATCCTTAATAGCGGGTTCTTTTCTAGGATTCACCGCACACAAACGTTGTCGAACGAGATTCACATTCGGATAGGTCTTAATTTCATGTTCGATAATACAAGGGTCGATACCTGGCATTTCCTCATATGACCAAGCAAATATGTCACAAAACTCTTTAAATAGCTCGATATACTCCTTGATTTCATCAAGGGCACAATCCATCCCAATGTAGATGTTCTCAACTTTTCCAAGATCGCGAGAAATATTGATAGGAATAGTAGGTGATAAATTCACCATGTTCCCATTAGCCATCTGACTAGGAGAGCTCAATGGAACCACAGGACTACCAATCTTCTCTCTAAGAATATCCCTAAATTCCTCACAATCCATACGGTTAAGCTCAGGAAGAAAATAGGATCTATGATGCAACTCTTCCCAAGGTATCTCAACCCCAGACATGGCCTTAATAATGGCTTCATATGATGGAAAAACATCATCAAGGCAATCATGTGTGTGATAGGACTCAACTGCCCATGTAGGTAGCACATACAGGTCCTTGTCCTCCATCCGCGAAGAGGAAGGACAAGGCTTTGCAACACAATCAATATTCTCTTGATATGCTATCATTACTGTAGGAAATAGCACATCCATTTCGATAGGTCCATTCGAAGGACTCGGTGAAGGAAGAATCCAAGGATCTTCCATATGGGTAGTGCGAAAAGACACCGAATTCAATGAGGATGAATTCCCACTGAAACTAGATCTGATCATAAGAATAGGCGTAGGACAACTAAAGGTCCCCATAAGAGATGGATACATACCCACACCCACACTCCCAGTTGTCGGCTGAGAATTATTGATAATCGGGATAGAATCTCCCGTTGATGCACTAACACTCGGATTACATAATGATGTTTGATCAATCGTAGCAATATTCCCATTAAATGAAAAGCATACTACTCGAAATAGAGAAGAGGCTATTGCTTGCATACTATACATCCAATTCTGGCCTAGTAAAAGATTGTAGTCAATGGGAGCATCAACCACCTCGACCTCGATCGCGATGGTCTTCCCTCCCAATTGGACCTTAAGAGAAGGAAGAATCCCGTGCAGCCGAAACGATCTACCATCAAAGGCAGTCAACATGGTAGCATATTGAGACAACTCGGGAGAACCCAAACCCTTCCAGCATGACAAAGACATCACGGAAGCAGCAGTGCCTTTGTTAATCACAGTGCATTTGATGGTCATATTAAGACACTCTACATGAATCAAAAGAGATACATAGTAAGGAAAGTGACTGTAGTCCCATGGTTTCAAATTTGATGATGGAAGAAGAGTTATCATCATTAATCCCAAGAGCAGAAAGCAAGGCTTTACTTTGAGGAGGAGAACTCTGAATTACTTCAAGCATAGACATCGTACAAGGAGTTTGGCCCAAATATTCGTCAATGGAATAGTTCTGGGCGGCTCAGGAATTAAGATTGTGCCCCGAACGCTTTAGGACTCCATTAGGAATGTGAGGTGCAATTTCAAGTTTATCCATAGGGTTTTCAATAAGCAAAGGGCTCTTGGGTGGAGCGGGTTCTTTTCCAAGGTTTGGTTGTGACGAACCATAATCTTTCACACGAGTCACAACCTTAGTAGCACATACCATGTTAATGCAACCATGACCAGTATTGGCTTCGAACAAATTTTGATCTCCACCTGATGCACAATGAGGATCATTGGTCCTCGAGTTCATATTTTGATTATGGAGTAAAGTATTAGTTAGCAGAACTTGGCCCTGTGCTATGAATCTCAAGGAATATTCCATATGAGGGCACAAGTGAGTGAGGTGGTGCTCCTTACACAATTTTCAAGGAAACTTAACCTTACGTTTAGACTGCTTGTCCCCTTCAGCATTGAGGGCGTTCTTTTCATTAAAATTAGCATTTTCATTCTTGTTCCCATTAAAATTAGCATTTTCATTCTTGTTCCCACCCTTACGATTATTTTTACCCTTTTTCTTATTCCTTCCGGGCTGCTGGTTTCCCCTCTGGTCTGACGATTGCATAGAAAGTACACTCGCCATTTGGGTGGGTTGAGACAAAGCCGTGGCTTGTCCCGAAGTGGATTGATTAATAGACAACTGACTCAATTGCTTCACAACTGAATCCATAGGTTTGGCACTTGTACAAACCACAATGCCATCGACATGTGGTCCAGGTTTGATCTTGGGATCGAAACTAGAATACAGAGCATTAGGTATGATCTCATACAAAATTATGGATTGAGCATAGATCAAATCCAACTCCAATGCCCTAAAGATTGCTTGTTCCTTGTTTTGGACTCCGGATGTAGAAACATCCTTCATGATGTAAGCTAACAATGATTTGAGGAACCACTCAAGGAGAAATTCTGATGGTATGAAGGCTTTAATCAACCTCTTCCATCTACACCACTCTTTTATATGATTCGAGATATGTGTGGCTTTGTCTTGTCGAAATGTAGACAAGAGTTCTTTACCAATGTCGTAATGCACGGGTAGTTGAAAGTGATTGAGGAAATTCATGGCAAGGTCATCGAACAAAACAAATTCCCCCCTTGGTAACTCTATATACCATTTCATTGCAGGCCTGGTGAGGGTGCATTGAAATAGCCTTAAACGGATTGAGTCATCATGTAAGGAATTGGAAGAGCACCAAAGGTGAAAAGTAGTGACATGTTCACTAGGATCTTCTCTTGCTTTTCCCTCAAACTTGGGAATGTCCGAGGGAAGCTTGTTAGGGATAGCCGGCCAAGCTAGGTCATGAGATACCGGATCGTTCATAAGTCTTGATAAGTCAGGTGATTTCAACGTTGTGAGGAAAGGGAGCCTAGGTTGAGCCAGTCTATGCCACACTCCCTGATAGTTCTGGTTCATATAAGGCTGATTACTGTAAATACGATGGCCTTGGCCATAATATCCTCCTCCCATTTGACCCATGTAGGGATGCATGGAAGCATTATGATGTGGTGTTTCTTGACTATACAGTGCTACAAAGCCATAATTAGAAGAGTAAGCAGGTTGTTGATACGTGTACCCACAGGGTTGATAGTTCTATCCATACTGCACTCCATAAGACTATCCATGACAAGCTCCATAAGGTGTACCATGGGATGTCCCATGAGAAGCTCCATAATTAGGGATTGGGGGAACTCCTTGGGATGGACCATGAAGTGATCCAAAAACAAGAATATGACCTCTCAAGACAATAGGAGGTACTTGAATCTGAGATACTACCATGCAAGCAGTCGCAGTACAAACATGGCTAGTAGCGATATTCTGGTCTGAAGGACCATGTGCATGAGGGGGAGGAAGGGTTTTCAAAATTGCATTTGAAGGGGTAGGGTTTGAGGACTAAGGGATGTAAGTGGTGTTCCCTATGGTCACTCGTCTCAGTTCTGGTATCCGCATATGACTACTAACACTAGGTCTAGGACCGACATGTGAGGTAGCTTCCACCACCGGGATGGAAGGTGCAATGTGACTAGTGCTCCCAAATCTCTCCGCATGGAAAGGAATAGGAGTGCCCCCAGGCATAGTGCTAGGTTCAATTTCTGAATCGACATGATGTGCCAGATCATGTAGAGGGATATCAGGCATGCCATAATGAATATAACTAGTGCTTGTGGGTTCATGATGAGTCTCGCCACCTGGTAACCAATACTAGCAACCTGTGAATGAGGGATCATAACCAAAATGTGAAGGTATTTTTGGGGAAGGATCATATACAGGAGTAGAATCTACATCCACGACCTTGTGAGGTGGAGAAAGCATCTCAGGAATCTCATCCTCGTGATCTCCCATTTTGTGTGAATCAATGTGAGAAGTAGTCCGTCTGGACTGTCTGTTTCTCTCTCCCAAAGGAGGAGGAGAAGTGGAAGGCGAAAGTCTTGCTAAATGACAAGAACAACAAAGTGTTGTGCCTGAATCCACAATGACTCAAAAATTGAAAAATATTCTATCTAATTACACTAACCCTAGGCAAACTAGCGTGCACAGAGCATACACCCATACAATGTAAAGCCAAATCATAAGCAAACAAGGGTACGATATGTGAGCTCCCGAATGAAGTAGGTATGTCTTGCCTAGGAGAGGCTTGAGACTCCCATACACAACAAGCAGAGGTTTGTAACCAATTATAGTGGCCCTCAGCTTCAACGCATATAGCGACTATGCTTTCTTACCCCTACCTGACCAGGACACCTGCAGAATAACCTCTGCAAAGTACCCCCTTGATAACCTAGATAAGGAAACTAAGGTCACCTCAATATAATCAGTGCTCAAGCAGAAATTCATAGGCGGGATTGACCGTATGGGCATGGTAGCAAAGCCTGAAACTCTCGAAAGAACCCCCAGATATGAATACAATCCTGGAAATATCTCCGGTGCTACTCAGTTATGACCAAGGGCCATCCCAATCAATAACTTCTCACACTGCCTCGTTCTTAACTCCCTTGTAAGAGGAGGATCCTTAGAAACACTAATTATATAAAGGAATTTCACTCTCTCACCTGGATAGACACATAAATGTTTCGTTTAGTGGTCTTGGATAATTTACTCACAATGAACTATTCCAACACCCTAAAACCTAATCTTGTTGGTGCACCCTATAAAAGAAAAGAGTGTAATTCATTTTATTATGCGTTGATTTTAATTTGATTATTACTCAAAAGGGAAAATGGTCATGCAACTAATGATGTTATGACGCAACAATAAGTAAAATGCACACCTAACAATCAATACAAATGCACTGTGTCAAATGAAAAATAGGGTATGCTACTACGTGAAGTGCAAAATTTTCCTTCAAATGAATATGCAATCATTCCTATATGAAAATTTGACTAATACTTCTCCAAGCAAACCTAATGCAAGTACCAAGCAAAATGCAAAATGCAACAATGCATAATGATGCAAAAAGAAAATGTTTTTGTATTTTTTGAATTAAAATGAGATAATAAAGCAAAAGTATGACTCTACAACCCCTAGACTCTGCAAGCACTATCAGACAACACCCAAGCAAAGCACTAAGGTAAAAGAGACCTAATGCACTAATCTCAAAACAAAAAATAGAAAATTAAATGAGAAGAAAATTTTCAAAAAATTCAAAGTAAAAAGCATCTCTGGTCAGAAACAGGGGTGTATACAGACTCCAAAAGTCTCCAAGAAGACTCGGGAATTATCCAAACTCACCTAGAAACACTTAATCTTCCCCCAAAAGGAAAAACTCAGGGCATACAGGATTGTGTGTAGAAAACCTACGTATATACGCAGATATCCCAGTAAAAACCATGTGTACACGCGACTATGAAGAAAAAACTCGCATATAGGAAGAAAAAGAGATAAAAAAGAAGGTAAACAGATAACCTGAGACAAAATTTACTCCTATCAAATACTACTAGGAAAACATGCCCCCAAACTTGACTCAGAAACTGAGAAATCAGAGCGATTCAAGAACATTGAATGCTGATAAAACCCCCAAAGGAAATGACCAAGAACTCCCCAGTATGGTTGCCAATTCTATTACAGAGAAAAATTCCTATGGCTTGGGGTACCACAACAGACAGAGTAACCATAGAAAACAATCCTTTCCCATATGCAATAGAAACAAAACATCTAACACTAAAGGATCTCGAAACATACCTTTTTCTAGATGGTTGATGTGGATCCCCATTGAGCTTTTTCACTCTCACTTGTATTAGCAATTTTCTCTCTCAACATTTAGCAAACAAGAAAAGAATGTTGTATAATGGTGTTAGACCAACTCTAGTGTTATTTTTTCAACATTAAGCTAGCATTATTAGGATCTTTAACTGAGAGAATAACAAGCACAACAATCAAACACAAGAGACAATGAAAACAATTTTTTTCCTCAGGGAAACCATAAAGGAGAAAACCCCACAACTTCCTCAGAGATAGAATCAGCACCATAATATAAAATCCCAAAATAATAATTGATATCCCGACAACGGTAATCTTCTTCTTGTCTATCCCCAGTGTCTTCTCCTTCCTCAACTATGAGCTACACTTGAGTGTGTATGAGTTGTGTGATAAATAGAGACTCCAGTTCACTATTTATACTAATCCCAGCATGACTAAAAACCTACTAGGGCCGACCTCTACTAGGAGAGTCTAATAGCCCTAGTGCCCTAGAACTGCGGGGACTTTAACCCTTAGACATTCAGAGGGTTACCCACTATGACTTGACATGACTTGTTTACATAATAGATCCTCCTGATTGGAACATCGGGGCATGACAACATGACTCAATTACATAATAGATACATCCCAGAATAAACATTGGGTTACAAGACATAAGATACATAGATGAATACATTCTGAAGTTACAAATACATCAACACTCCCTCTTAACTAGGAAGGTATTCTTTTGACACAATTTTTAGCACTGGTCTTCTTCTCTGCATCAACTGGATCATCTCATTATATTCAATTCTTCTTCGTCTTTGAGTCTTCAAGTCATTTTCTTCTTCAAGTCTTCTTCGTCTTCGAGTCTTCAAGTCATCTTCTTCTTCTTTATCATGGGATCTGCATCATCATGACTACTGGCTCATCACTGCTAGATCATCACTCGATCTGGATCATCATCAAGTCTGGATCATCTCATCTGGATCACTTCATCTGGATCATCAAGTATGGATCATCAACACAACTGGATCATCACTTGATCTAGATCATCATCAAGTCTGGATCATCTCATCTGGATCATCAAGTCTGGATCATCATCATATGCTATCTCATAATGGTGCTATCTCGATTCTTCTCGTAACAGGAAGTTCTACAAAGTCAATCCTATAGGCCTACCCTTCATGTACGTCTTCATCAATGCTTATATCTAACACTTAAGTCAGAATGACCTGCCCAGCTCTTACATCTGACCTCATCTTGTTAGAAAGGCACGCCCAACACTCACATCTAACCTCATCTTGTCAGAAAGGCCCAGCACTCACATCTGACCTCATCTTGTCAGAAAGTCTTAGCACTTATATCCGACCATGTGCAAGCACAACGCATCGAAAAGGATTTGCACTTACAACCGGCCTCATTTTTTCAGAAATACATAACAATTATAGTTGACCATGCACAAAAGCACCGCATCGAAAGGGCTTAGCACTTACAATATGACCATGCACGAAGCACCTCATCAAAAAGGGCTCAGCACTTACAATCTGACCATTGATGAAGCACCGCATCAAAAAGGGCTCCGCACTTACAATCTAACCATGCATGAAGCATCACATCAGAAAGGGCATGCATTCACATCTAATCATGGAGGAACTAATCCTACCATCGCATCAGAATGCCCCCCAGTCCCAGACTGAGCTACCTGGTAACTGACCAGGAGCCTCCATTCCTAGAATGGCAATTGCCCTTATATCTGACCTACTCATCAGAATGGCCAACACTCACATCTGACATGGAAGGAACCTAATGCTTTAGCCATGATAGAATGGTTCAGCCCTTACATATGATTAAGTGGGAACACATCCCTCTATCACATCAGAATGGCTTCTCAGTCCTAGACTGATTTTTCCTGGTAACTGACCAGGTGCCTCAATTCCTAGAATGGTAGTTTCCCTTACATCTGTCCTACTCGATAGAATGGCCAGCACTCATATATGACATGGAAGGAACCAATCCTCTCACCATGATAGAATGGCTCAGCCCTTACATCTGACCATGAAAGGAACCAGTCCTCTCACCATGATAGAATGGCTCAACCCTTACATCTGACCATGAAAGGAACCAATCCTCTCACCATGTTAGAATGGCTATGGGTCTCATCACTTTCTCTTGGAGGAAACCTTGATCTAGAGAACACCAAGCTTCTCCCTAAAGTACTCAAACTTCAGCCTAGCCAATGGCTTCGTCAATACATCAGCTATATGTTCCTCTGTCGCAACATACTGGAGCTTCACTGCTCCCCTCTGCACCATATCCCTGATATTGTGATACTTGATCTTGATATGCTTTGACTTGTCATGGAACACTGGATTCTCTGACAACTTCACACAACTCTGGTTGTCACAATGTATATAAGTAGCATCCAACTAGAGATCAAATATATTATACAGTAGCTTCCGTAGCCATACTACCTCACAACTAGCTGAATAAGCTGTGACATACTCTGCTTCAGCTGTACTCAATGCCACACAGGATTGCTCCCTACTAAACCAAGAGGTCACACCTGATCCCATATTGAAGCAACATCCTGAAGTGCTCTTCCTATCGATGGCACTGCTTGCCCAATCTGAATTGACATAACCCTCCAGGTTAATCTTTTGATTTGACTCATACTTGAGCCCATAATCAACTATAAACCTCAGGTACCTCAGAATATGCTTTGCAACAATCAAGTGAACATTTCTCGGATCTATCAGGAACTAGCTCAAGGTGTTCACAGCAAAGCAAATGTCTGGTCTTCTGTTCGTCAGGTACATCAATGACCCAATCATCTGATGATACATCATAGCATCAACCGACTCTGATGAAGCATCACTCAATAGCTTCAGGTTCGATGCCATAGGTGTGGCCATGGATTTGCAGTCCATCATCCCAAACCTCTTCAGGATCTCTACTGCATGCTTCCCTTGTCTAATGAAGATTCCATCTAAACTCTACCACACCTCCATACCTAGAAAATAATGCATCATACCCAAGTCCTTCATCTCGAACTCGGCAGCAAGCTTTCTCTTTGTATTAGCAATCAACCCATCCATACCTGTCACAAACAGATCATCTACATATAGTAGAAGCATCATTGGATTGCCATCTTCAACCTTGTAGTAAAGGTTGGAATCTGCTTTACTCTTGGTAAAGCACAAGCTGGAAATAAAGCTGTCAATTCTGTCGTACCTGGTCCTGGGTGCCTGTTTCAAACCGTACAGGTATTTCTTCAATCTGCACACATGAGACTCCCTATCATGTGTCTCAAAACTGAGTGGCTGCTCCACATACACTTCCTCTTCTACTACACCATTCAAGAAAGTAGTCTTGACATCCATCTGGTGTATCTTCCAGTTCATCACTATAGCCAAAGCAAATACTGATCTGATGGAAGTGTATCTGGATACAAGTGCAAAGGTTTCTTCATAATCAATTCCTTCTTTCTAAGAGAAACCTCGAGCCACAAATCTTGCCTTATATTTTTCATTACTACCATCTGCAGCATGCTTGATCTTGTAGATCCATTTGGAAGTTACAACTGAATTCCCTTCTGGTCTTGGGACAGCATCCCAAACATCGTTCTTCATGATCGATTGACATTCTTCGATCATAGCATCCTTCCATTCTTTCCGTTCTTCCACTTCCTCATAACTGGAAGGTTCTTTGTCAATGAAATCACATAGTAAAGCTACATACTCGTAGGCAGGATCTGGTCCTCTTTCTTTCTCTGTGATTCTCTTCTGGAGCCCCATATCTTTCCACACCTTGGATAAGTTCTCGTACCCAAGCAGGTTTCCTCTTATGAGGATTCTTCTCCAGAGGTGGATCTACAGGTCTTTGCGGTTCTTCAAATTCTCGATCTTCTTCTTGAATTTCTTCATTCATGGTTGTGTCATGAATTCTGGGTGCTTCTTCTTCTTTAGGTTCTTCAGCAAGTATCTTTTTGGATTTGCTGTAAGTTGTGTCTTCATCAAATGTCACATTGCTACTGATGTTAATCTTCTTGTATCCTAGGAAATAGATTCTGTAAGCCTTCAAGCTTTCAGAGTATCCCACAAATATACCCTTCTTTTTTTAAGGATCTAATTTTGTTCTCTTCTCTTTTGGAATGTGTATGTATACAGGACAGCCAAATATTCTGAGATGGATGACTTCTAGTTTCTTTCCGGAGAAGACTTCTTCAGGAGTCTTGTTCTAGAGTACTCTATGTGGAGTACGGTTCTGTACATACACTACTGTTCTAGCAGCTTCCACCCAAAGATGCATAGGAAGATCTTGATCATGAAGCATTGCTTTTGCAGCTTCCATGATAGTTATGTTCTTCTGTTCCACAATCCCATTCTATTGAGGATTGTAAGGAGTGGACAACTCCCTCTTAATCCTTGATTGTTTACATAGCTCTTTGAATTCATTTGAAGTGAAATCTCCACCATTATCTGATCGTAAAGTCTTGATCTTATTTTCAGTATGGTTCTCGATCAAGGTTTTGAATTCCTTGAATTTGCTGAATACTTCATCTTTGTTCTTCATGAATTAAACCCATGTCTTCCTAGAAAAATCATCAATAAAAGAAACATAATATGCATACCCTCTTAGTGAGCTTGATGACATAGCACCGCATACATTGGAGTGGATGATTACCAAGATTCCTTTTGCTTTGCTTTCGCTACTTGGAAATGTCTTCTTTGTGTTCTTTCCTTTTGCACATCCTTTGCAGACCCCATCATGTTTTGCTTGCATTTTAGGAAGACCTTCAACAAATTTTCTTGCAAGAGGTAGTGCTCTATAATGCACATTGGCAAGCCTTTTATGCCAAAGCTCACTTGGCTCTACTGTTTCATGGACCAAGGCTTGTTCTGGATGGCCCTTCAATTTGTACAAACCTCCTTCTTATTCACCAATCACTATTGCATCATCAATAGTCTTTCCTTTTGGCCACATGATGACTTGACCATCTATGAAGGAAACCCTCATTCCTTTTGCATCTAATGCTAATATGGAGATAAGGTTCTTCCTGAGTCTTGGCACAAACAATACTTCCTTCATTGTTAGAGACTTACCAGAGTCTAGTTTATAGGAAGATTCCCCACTACCTTTTATTGGATATTGGTAGTCATCTCCTAGATTCACCTTGTGAGGTGATTCATGTTTTTAGAGCTTCATAAAGGATTCCTTGAATCCAGTCATATGTTTAGAAGCCCCACTATCTATAAGCCAATCATCACTTCCATGAGTAATGTTACCTGTGAGAGTGGATATCAGAACATATTCATCCTCGCTTGAAGAATCTTCACTTTCATATCTAGATCTCTTCTTGGATGGTTCATCATCCTCTGCAGCATGAGCATGATGTCTTTTCTTGCTTCCCTTCTTCTTGTGAGAGCTACTTTTTTTCTTAGGACAATCTCTAGCAAAGTGTGCTTTTTCATCACATGTATAGAAAATGTATTTAGACCTATGTATAGGCTTTCTAGAGTTATTCCTGTGATGGCTGGATATGGATTTCTTGGATTGTACTATGAGAGCTTGATATTCACTTCCCATATTCTCTTCTCGAGCTGCTATCCGATCTTCTTCTTGAGAACATTCTTCCCACAGTCTTCTGAACTTAACTAACTTCTTTCTAGCACAGATCCCTTGAATGAAAGAGTCCCATGTCCTAGGGAGACCATTCAAGGTGGTCATCACAATTTCTGCATTCTCCACTTCTTCATCTACTGCTTCCAATTGTTCCTTGATCTGAGAAACCCTTGTGAAGTAAGACTGGATACTCCCTACATTCTGGATCTTCACATTCTTTAGTTGATTTCTCAGAGTCATCTTCCGGTTTATGTTGTTCCCTTCAAACAATTTGGTTAGGGCATCAAACATAGCTTTAGGTGTCTTGAGAGAGGACACCTGTGGGATAAGTTGATCCTTGATAAAAATCAGCAATGATCCTCTTTGCCATAACCATCTTCTTCTTATGTAAGGCCTTTGCCTCATCTCCCTCTGGAATTGGAACCTCCTCATGGATGTAGGAGTCTAACTCATTCTCTTCCAGGACCAGGGAGATCCTATACTTCCAGGCTCGGAAGTTATCAGCTCCCTTAAGCTTTTCATCAAGCTTGGTATGATGAGACATCTTAACTAAGAACCTCAAATGGAAATACAAAATATTTAGATCTTACCAGGTTCAAGATGTTAGATTTGAAACTTGAGCTAAAATCTTACAGTACTGGATTAGGAGAAAATTAGGGTTTTTCTTTTTCGGAGTTCTATCCACCCAAATGCCTTGAAATTTGTCCCTAACTTCAATTTTGGGGAGGAGATCAATCTAGGCCTGGGATCACTGAAAAATTCCTCTTCTGTGAAAATCCCTAATTTTTGACAACAGTGATAGGTCCAAAACTAAAAAACCTTAGAATTGGATTCTGCTTCGACAGAAAGATGTGCCCTAGGGAGGAGAGTTATTCCACCTTACTTTTGCTGAAAATATGTGGAGGAAGATCCACAAACTAGGAATATCTAGTTCTCGTAGCTGCATAGTGTCTTCTTCTCAGGTTAGCTCTGATACCATGTTAGTTTTTCAACATTAAGCTAGCATTATTAGGATCTTTAACTGAGAGAATAACGAGCACATCAATCAAACACAAGAGACAATGAACACAGTGTTTTTCCTCGGGGAAACCATAAAGGAGAAAACCCCACAACTTCCTCAGAGATAGAATCAACACCAAAATAGAAAATCCCAAAACAGTAAGTGATATCCTGACAACTGTAATCTTCTTCTTGTCTAGCCCCAATTTCTTCTCCTTCCTCAACTATGCGCTACACTTGAGTGTGTATGAGTTGTGTGATAAATAGAGACTCCAGTTCTCTATTTATACTAATCCCGGCATGACTAAAACCCTACTAGGGCTGACCTCTACTAGGAGAGTCTAATAATCCTAATGCTCCGGAACTGCAGGGACTTTAACCCTTAGACAATCGGAGGGTTACCCACTATGACTTGACATGACTTGTTTACACAATAGATCCTCCCGATTGGAACATCAGGGCATGACAACATGACTCAATTACATAATAGATACATTTCGGAATAAACATCAGGTTACAAGACATAAGATACATAGATGAATACATTCCAAAGTTACAAATACATCAACATCTAGCATATATAATCAATAATATATAAGCATTTAAAAGCATTCATGAATTCAATACTCATTTAAATACACATTATTGGACATGAAAAGATATTTCTATTAATATAAATTAGAGATTACAATAGTGACAACCTCTGTCGGCAGGTTTGCGTACTGTAGAAACTGAGTCCTCCACCTAGGCCTCCACCACTTCAATCCTCCATCTATCGATAGCAAGATCACAAGCAAAGGAAAGCTTGGGAAGAATGCAAAGTTCTCCAAGGGACAAAGGGATGCAGACTCAAGTATAAGCTTCAACAACAATGGACTATAGTTTTCTTGCTCTTCAATTCCTCCCCTTTCAATGTATCCAAAGGGTTCCTTATATAGTGCTTCAATGGGGTAATGGAAGGTCAAATCTGAGCGATCTCAAGGCATATGGAAGGCCAAGAGACAAGTGAATCGGATCCAGGAAAAATCCAAAACTATTTGTCCTTTTGCACACATCCCAATGTACGCGGGTTTGAGGGTCATATCTGGGTATATACGTGAGCATAGGTTTAAAAGTCGTGTATGGAAAATAATGCATGTTTTTAGGGATGATCTTGGAAACATCAAAGGTAAAAAAATGGTCCATGGGGTCCAAAGAGTCTGCAGACAGACAGGGAAGGTCATAAATGTGTGATGCACCATGCATGGTAAAATCAGTTGTAACACTTCTATCACCATGAAGTCAACTAAGATAGTCTTCCCACCCAACGTAATAGGTGTTTGAGTAAGAATTCCCAAGGCTATACTATTTCTTCTATCAAATTACAAGAACTAACTAGCAGTCGACACAAGGCTGGGAGATACCATGCCTCAGCAAGCATGGGCCGACAAGATACTAACTGAGGCTCCTTCATCAACAATACAATGAGCAATTGTGCACGGTTCAACTTTGACCTTTATCTGGAAAGGGGCATCAGAAAGAATATGTGGCTCAACTAGGCTATCCCAATCAAAGTAAGCAATCCAAGAGCTTGGTGGAGGTTCATCCGAAACAAGTTCAGTGGCCCCTTATTCAGTAAGTTCTGAACTAGCAGTGAAGAAATGTGACTAGTAGAAACTTCACTCTCCAAAGGAAGAGTGGGATTGATCAACAATGGAATTGATTCAACCGCTTTGTGAAAGTCACTCTCTGAAGGGAGAGTGGGATTGGCCAAATATGACATTGGTTCAATCACATCAGGATCACTGTTTGAAAGAAGAGTGGGATTGACCAAATTTGAGATTGGTTTGACCACTTGATCAACCAAAGGTTGAGTAGGTTGTTGAGAAATTATAGGTTGTTTAGGAGAAGGAAATTCTTGAGTCTCGGACCACATTCTTTTCACCTTTGAAATAGTAGGGCACTGGTGAGTAAGATTATCTCCCTCGCATAGCTTACAAGGGAACTTAAGTTTGCACTTTGAATGAACAATTTTCTCAACGGTGTCAACATGACTAGCAGTAGCTGACTGTATGCTCTCAACATGATCTATAGAGGCTGAGAGTTTTCCCCTAGCATGACTACAAGAGGCTGGGTGACTGTGACCAACCTGACGAAGAGAGGTTGGTTGTGGAAAAAATTTAGGATGTTCAAAAATGGGATGACCATGAAACCAAACTTGTCGCACCTCCACGATGGAAGGGCATTTATAAGTAAGGTGGTCTCTTTCACAAATATTACAAGGAAACTTGGGATTTTTTTTTGAACGGGTAGTATTTTCAACAATGTTAACATGACTCACAGTTGTTGACTAATTATCTTCAGCATGAACCACAGAGGCTGAGATACTACCCCCAGCATGACCTACAGAGGCTGAGAGACTGGGTCCAACATGAATTGTAGAGGTTGGATGGGAACCACCAACATGAGCAATAGAGGATGAATGGTTAGGATCAACATGCTTTGCAGCAGTTGAGTGTGTTCCCCCGGCATGAACTTCAAAGGCTGGGTGGATGGATCCAACATGAATTGTAGAGCTTGGATGGGGAGTTTCAACTTGAACATCAGAGGTTGAACGGGTGCCCTCAGCATGAACTGTAGATTCTGAGTGACTGGATCCAATGTGACCTGGAAGGGTTGGCAAGATCCCACCAACATGATCAATAGACACTAGATGGTGAAGATCAACTTGACTTGCAGAGGTTGAGTTCTTAGATCCAACATGACCTGCAAAGGTTGGGTAGGTGCCCCCAGCATGAACTACAGAGGCTGGGTGGTAAGGTTCAACTTAACTTGAAGAGGTTGAATGGGTGCCCCCTTGCTTATGTTCCTTCTTCCTATTCCTCCTTCTTTTACTCCTTTTAGGTTGTCGATTACTAGTATCAATACTTTCACCACATGAGGTAGAAGTGGGAGGAGAGTCAACTATAGGTGAAGGGGAAGCAGTGTTTTGATGCCCTTGATATAAGGAGCTTACTTGAGAAGCATCAGGAGAATTTGAGACAATTGGAGTAGAAAACAACCACACCGGCAGCCCTAGGATGAATCCAGGTAGATTCAGAGTGGCCATCAAAGGAACACCAACATTCCCTATGAGAGGAATAGTACAAGGAGTTCCTAGCATGGGGATCTCATGGTTGGTGTTTAAAGGGGTGTTAGCCATAACTTCAAACAATAAGACAAATTTTGAGGTTGATAGAAAACCAAAAGTAAAAAGCATACACCTGAAGGAAAACTAAGTACAAACAAACCACACAACACTCACGGAAAAAATTCCTAAAGCCAAACAGACAAACAGGTATAATATATGATTTCCAAAAGAAAGCTGGTAGATAGTTACTTGGCGTCCCTGTAGATGTTCTTAGGAAAAAGCGTAGGAATCACCGACCTCCCTCCCACGCCTTCTACTGGGGTTAACTTCAAAGCCCGTCCAAGTTCAACCAAAAATAGGATTCCGGTGTAGCTGTGTATAAACCCTAGATGTCAAAGAGACTAAATTCAACCGCAACTATACTGACAGTCTGGGGGGACAGTCATAATCCTGGCTCATATGCATGGGAAGGGTAGAAAATCCTGAAACCCTATCAACACCGGCATCGCACAGGACCTAAAGGGTGGTATTGACAAAAGTCCCCAGATACGCAAAAACCTTGGTCTATGCTTTGACAAGGAATCAGAGGGTTATCTCCGCAGTCCAAGTCTCCATGCGGCCTTGTACTTAACTCTCATTTGAGTTGATATTCCCAGATACAATAAACATAGAAGAGGATTTACCTAGTGATTGTCCAACTACGTCTGAAATTTTATACTTTTGGAGAGTTAAAACTCCCTATTCCACAAGTATAGCCTAAGCTAGTTGGTGTAGGAGCCTAAAAAATAAGACTTGCTAATAATTTTTAATTATATCATTCATTTTAAAAGGTTGTTTTTATCAGAGGGTAAATGGCATGAAACTTATGTGGTGTTTTGACTCAAAATTTTAACAAAATGACTAAGCAAAGAGAAATGAAATGCAAAAAGTAAAAAATATTCTCTTTCTTTTTCAAATAGAAACTTGAAATCCACAAAAGAACAATTTCTTTTTATTTTTTCAAAAATAATGATATGCAGTGCATTAAAGACAAAACCCTAACCTACATGCATACTAAACAACTATATGTTCTTTTTATTTTTCTTTTATAAATCCAAAATAAAAACTACCTACAAACTAAATGTATGCAGATAACAAGAACAAAGCAGAAGGAACTCTGCTATACAACGAATAAACAGACTCTAGAATGCCCTAAAATTAGTATAAACCCTACTTGGAGGGAAGGCTTGCATAAGAAACAAGTCAACTATTTTGGCATGGTGAATTTAACCAACAAAATAAGATGTAAACAAAGACCAACAAGCTTATGAACTCAGACAAATATCACTAACAGAGGCTGACCAGAAACATAAGCCAAAATCATTCCAATCAAAGGGGGTGTGGGGGGAAAAGAAAAGAGAAAACCCTAATGATATAAAAAGGATTACCACATAGATAAATAACAACCAAGGGGGATGACACTAACTCCTTGGAGTCATGCACCTACAGAGGACCCCAAAAGACCTACCAAACAACCCACAATAGCAGAAAAAACCACAAAAATGAGGAAAAAACATTGTTTTGGGGGCATACGTGGGTTGTAATACTAATAGATCGCATGTCATACGTGGGTTGATAGTATAGCAGGTCGTGTGTACAAACCAGAAACATGACCGTTCAGTCTGCAACTCGCGTATGGGTGGAAAAAATCCCAAAAAGGGTAAAAAACTACCTTAAGAAGGCAGGGAAAGTGTACTATCAGACTTAGAAAGTGTTCCTAAGTGGCAAGAAGGACTTGAAACAATGAAAAATATTGAATAAATATACAGAAATCTTAGATAGACAAGGCTCTCCCTAGTGGATTCGCCATTTCTGTTGTAAAGGAAAGTTTCCTATGGCTAAGGTTTAAGAGGCCATCAACGTACTGGGGTTGAAAGAGAGATACAAATGGTTCTGCAAGTATATATAAGCAAGTTTAAAAGATTATAATGGTTCATACCTTGACAAACGAAGGTTGATCCAAGCAGCCCTTCAATCCTCTTCTTGCTCCTCTCGCTCATCTTTCTCCAAGAGACCTGCAAAACAAATTATACCTTCCTCAAACCAATATGACCACATATAAACAAATGATAATCAAATAAACATGAAATAATGATCTGACTAACATCATCATAAGATCATAAACAGAGATTCAATCACACATTGAACAATAATTTGGGAAGAAGAAGGACATCACATCTTTATTAATCATGAAATGAAGTACAAATATACCTTCTGTTCAAGTTGGGCACCTCACAAAACCTTGATCTGGTTCTGCTGCTTCTCTTCTGCAAGGAACTCAGCCTCCAAGATTTGCAACATAAGGATAATGCTTCTAGGGAAAAGGTGTGGGAAAAGAGAGCCCCAATTCCTCTAGCATAACAACACAAAGATTCAAGTCTCCTATCATGGACCTCCCTACCTCTATTTATACCTTTATGAAGAGATAGGTTCGAATACAAAGTAGTTACGACTGAAGGAGTCAGTTGCATAACTACCCAAACTACTCAAATTTCGAAAAACGTATTTTTTTGACATCTACAGGAGGAATACGTGGGTTGCGAAGAAAACAGTCACGTATGCAGGAGGTATACATGGTTTGCAATGTAAATAGTCATGTATTTAGGGCATATGCGAGTATTATGTATAACAAGTCACATAAAATAAGCGGGTTTCCTTAAGAAAACTCACGTATACATGAAAAAATCTCATTTTTAGGGTACGTTTAGGCATTTTCAGACTTTGGTGTCTTCTAAAAAGTTTTAGCAGACTTAGATACCTTTCCAACTGTGTAGATATGAGGTCAAATGGAGTTACAAAACTTAATATATGTATCCTCCAAGTTAGGTGTTTTTTCAATGACTTTCATGAAGTGTCATCATGGAAGTGTCGACATGCGACGGAATCATGGGAAAGTGGTCACAGGCAAAGATGTTTGATTTTGAGCTATAACAAAAAGATGTTTTATTTTGAGCTATAACAGATGCCATGTACAATCATGAATATATAACTTGAAGTGGAGTTTCTATCAATGGAATCTCCATCCCAATCAGAATCAGTAAATCCAATTAGTTCTAGTGGAGAACTAGGAGCGTAGTCTATCCAGAAGTGTTTGGTTCCTTGAAATTAATGCAATATTATTTTATCAACCTTCCAATTTATCTCATGAGGATCCTACATATACCTTCCAAAAACACCTACTACATAATCCAAATTAGGTCGAGAGTGTGTGAGATACAACAAACTCCCAACTAGTTGTCGATACAGTGAGTTGTCCACCAATGGAGATGAACCAAAATCACCTAGTTTAACTCTTGGAAGAAAGGGACACTTGGATTCCTTACATTCATCCATTTTGAAATTTAATAACAATTTTTTAGTATAATTTGCTTGGATGACCTTGATACATCAGATTGCTCAATCTCCAATCCAAGAAATTGTTTCAACAATCCAAGGTCATTCATTGAAAAGACATTGTGCAATGAAGAATTAATTGAACCTATATCACCAATGAAACTTCCAATGATCAAAATATCATCAACATACAATACTATTATCTTCAATGAATCATCTAAATTCTTCAAATATACATTAGGATCATATTTGCATCTTTCAAATCCTAGTGATAGAAGAAAACTATCCATCTTGGCATACCAAGCCCTGGGGGCTTGCTTGAGCCCATAGAGAGACTTATTCAACCTGAAAAAAAGTGAAGGGTCATGAATGAAACCTTTTTGATTCTGCATATAAACTTACTCATGAATAAAATCACTCTTCACATTCATGTGGTGCACCTCACATTGCTTAGATGTAGCAAAGGCCAAAATTAGCTTCATAGAGTCTGTTTGCAACCGGTGCAAATGTCTCTATATAGTCCACTCCATGGAATTGAGAGAAGCATTTGGAAACAAACTTGGCCTTGTAGTTATAAGAATCATCATCAGCCATTTTTTTCCTATAAAACCACTTACATTGCACTAGTTTCCTCTTGGAAGGTAGAGGAACCAACTCCCAAGTTTCATTGTCTTGTAAGGACTTGAACTCTTCTTGCATGGATGTTTTATATCTTGGATAAAAATCATAAAGAATCTCTTTGGAATATTCGAATCACAAGTGGAGAAAGCGTTGTGAAATTGAGATCTATTCTTCCTAGAGCCTAGTGGATCTTCGACAAGATCACCAGCTGCTTGTATGGTTTTATTAGCCCAGTTTGGCCTTATGGGTGAGCCATGATATGAATGCATTTCATCATATTCATCTTCCATATCATAATCATAAAAATTAGAGAGATATTCATCACTTACATCATCATTGAGTGGAGGGTGTGAGCAATTCCCCTTGACTAGTTTGATCTCTTGCATGGGTTCTTCTTTGAACTGTACACTTATCTCAATGAAGGTTTTCTGAGACGAGGGATCAAAGATCTTGTATCCCTTTGAATATTTAGCATATCCAACCATTATGGACTCATTTTTTTGAGTTTTCAAGTCCTTTCTCTTCTTGGGAGTAATTCTATCCCAAGCCTTTGAGCCAAAAACCCTGAAATGAGAAACAATGGGATTTTGACCACTCCAAGCCTGAAATGGAGTTTTCTCATCCAATTCTCTGTGTGGAAATTTTTTATAAACATATTCATCACAATTGATGGCTTCATCCCATATATTAGGAGAAAAATACTTATCCTCCAATATGCAAGTGGCCATCTCCTTCAATGCTCCATTCTTGCGCTCTACCACACCATTTTGCTGAGGTGTGTAAGGTACAGATTGCTGCATTTGAATGCCATTTTGTTCACATAGCTGTTGTATGTTCTTATGAAAATATTCCTTTCCATTATCAATACTTAATACCTTGATATTATTCCCACTCACGTTCTCAACCAAAACCTTGAAAACTTTGAAGATCTCAAACACTTTAGATTTTTGCTTGAGAAAATACACCCAACAATACCTTGAGAAATCATCTATGAATGTTAAGTCATACCTTGATTTTCCATAGGAGGGTGTTGGAAGAAGTTATATTAGTTATTAATGGATCAAATAAATCACTTGGACAACCATTATTTCCTTTCTGTTGTCATACTTGCATTCAACTTGCTTCCCAACAATGCATCCCTTTCATGTGCCTTTGCAAAACTTGATGCTTGGAATCCATTCAACCATGTTTTCTTTGTGTAAATATTGAAGATATTTGTAGTTGAGGTGTCCAAACCTCTCATTCCATATATTTCAGGTCTCATTGGCACATGATAGGAGCGCATTAACTTGGGAGTAAGGAAGAAAGTGTGAAAACTTGTACATCCTTGACTCATGATCTACAATACCCATTGCAACAACTTGTCCTGTAGAAATTTATGATATTTCCACATATTACTGAGTAAATGTTAATCTCTTGATTTAAGTTGAATGTGTCATTCTATAGACAAAGAGTAGGTTTTCTGGAAGATTAGGCACATACAACAAACTGTTGAAGTACCCATTGTCAAGGTCAATCCCGCAAATCCCTTTGGCTGGGATCTTAGAGTCATCACCCATGAGGATGGATGGAACATTGTATGTATGTAGAGCTGAGAAGGAGTCTTCTATGGAATCCATGTTCCTTGAGGCACCTAAATCAATGATGAAGGAGGAAGAGCTAGAAAATCCAGCAACTAGTGGATGGCATCTATAAGTGTTCTCTGAACTTGAACTTCCCTCTTTCTTCCTTGTGCCTTCTGGAAAGGGGATGTTGTTCTTCTCAAATATTAGGCCATCATGTCAATGGTTTTATTCATGCACACTCTCTCTATATTTCAACCTTTGTGATGATAATTTCATTTTGTCTTCATTTGTTTCTTCTTCTCTTTTTCCTTGCTAAGATTCGAACCCCCATCTGAAGATTTGGGCATCTCTTTCTTCTTCTTCTCTTGTTGCTTTAAATCTTTGTATGTCTTATTACCTTTTTCTTGATTCAAAATACCTGCAGCAAGGGATTTATCCTTGGTGGATTTTATGGTACCTATTTGCACCAATTTGTCTTGTTCCTGAGTCAAAGACTCCAAGAAGTCTGCCAAGCTAGGCATTTTCCAATATCTACCTGTCATCTTGCCTGAGTGGCATGTGGAGACAAACAATGAATACTCAGGGCCTAGATTCGAAAGAATGGATAAGATCAACTAATATTATTTATTATTGATTCCACACTGTTTCAGATGAAGTACCAATTATTTTAACTTCATGAAGAAATCTTGGATCATCTCAAAGCGAGTTAGGTTCAATGTGATCAATTGATTTTTGAGTTGGTGTCCTCTCATCTCATAAGTCTTACAAATAGTGACTCGAGTTTGAGCCACACCTCATTGGGTGTTGTTATACTATCTACATGAAATAAAATATCCCTTGAAATACTGAGACAAAGAATCCAGAATGCTTCATCCAACATGTTGAAATACTTCGATTTTTCCACAACAGAGTTGGGCTCATTCTCAGTCCCCATGGTTACTCTATAGAGGCCTTTTGACCTCAAATGGATCACCAATTTGACCTTCCATTAAAAATAATTGAATGGGGTAAGAAATACATGATTCTACTCCATTTCTTATTGCACACTGAGTGACACAGACATTGGAACTATCTACAACACAAACACTCAGATTTTTCGGGAGGAGGCCCTAGATTGTAACTCAAACTCTTTGAATTCAAATTGTAGGTTCAAATAGATCTGATACCATATGAAAATATGTTTCACAATAATATCTAGGAGCTAAGGGAATCCTCACAACTCAAGAATTTCACAAAGTATGTAGAAAAACAATGAAAGGATAAAACTTAACACATAGGAATAGTGCCAATATTTGAAGTTTCTATTACTTTCCAACATGGAAACATGTCTGAAACATCATTATAATATAATAGGTGAAAATTGTTAGCCTTTGGAGGAAAAATGGAAGCATACATGTGGTAGGATAGATTGGACCTCAAAGCCCCCTATGTGGACCAATGAGCTCCCAAACAACCTCAAATAGTCACGAATGGCCATATGAACATGGATTTATCATTATAAGACATAAATAAGGGTAGTATAGGTGTGCTATAGTGCATGGGTGAGTGGGAGTGTCTCTAGGTAACAATAAATGGTCCAAAAGAGAATAAAAACTCTCAAATACAATGCATGGGCACCTCTGGTCAAACCAGTTCCCTGTTTTAAGGATTGGAAGCACCCCAAGGATTGAAATGTCATTAATGAGGGTGCATGATATTCCTAAATGATCAAATGTGGGTGCTTGGGTGCATTAATGAGTCAAAACCCCCAAATACCTTGCTAGACCAACATAACCAAGGTTTGGACCATATAACATAAGTGGAAAAAAATGAAAGTGTCTGCTAGGTGGTATGTGACCATGGTACTAGGTGGTATGATTCTCTAACAACAGTATCTCATAATTCATGTCTTTATCAGTATTCACTCTCTCCAAAATTGTGTCAGTCACAAAGCCTTCATATGTAGTTTGTCTCACTCCATCACATCCTTACTTCAAGTATGATATTATTAGAATTTCTTCCAGTCTATCATTGATCAAAGTAAGTATGAGCTCCACACTTATCAACCCATCTTGTTTTAGGTTAGTCAGTCACCCTTGGTTACAACATGATCTTGGTTTATTACAAGAGGACCCTCATCTTGTAAAGATTCTTTATCTCTCATTGACACCAAAACCTCATATTTTGAGAGTTCAAGAAGTATTAGTGGTACCTTGTGATCCTTTTCAATCAAAATAAGGGATTGCCTCAGATTAAATAGGGAGATTAATTGTTGACCCTTAACTTAGTAGTCTCCTATGTGCTCGACAAAAAATAATTTTATTCGCATCAAGGGGAGTCATACATTTTTTAAGGTAGAAATTATCACATTTGAAAATGATACATTGCAACAAATCTAGTACAATACGGTCTTCAGAACTTTACATTCATTCCAAACCCACACCCATGTGGGCCTCTTCAGATTCATGACAGTTTTGCTTCTTCAACACCCATTACACTAATTCTAGGTTCATGTACTCTTGCATGGCTCGTGGTCACCCTCCTTCGTGCCCACAAAAGTTTACGAGATATCCTTCTATCTCTTCATTTTGTATCCATTATGGCACCTTTTCACTGTTATATTTTTTTATCAATTAGATAATATGATCTTAGGATCTTATCTGAGAGAATAACATGCACACCAATCAATCAAAAGAGACAATAGACACAAATATTTATCCTCGGGGAAACCATAAAGGAAAAAACCCCGCAACTTCCTGAGAGATAGAATGAGCACCAATGGCAGCAGTAAAACCCAAAGACAGAAAGATGATCTCAAACGACTGTTCTCTCTCTCACTTGAGTGAGCTTCTTCTCTCTCACCTATGCACTATAGTTGGGTGAGTGTGTGTGATAAATAGAGAGGTTCACTCTCTATTTATACTAGTTTCTGACTTGACAATAACTTACCAGGGCCGACTTATCTAGGAGAGTCTATTAACTGTGGTGCCCCACAACTGTGGGGACTTTACCCCTGACTTACAAAGGAGGGTTAATCTCTATGAATTTACATGAATTGATTACATTAATGAATCTCCCAATAGGAACATTGAGGGACCAATGAAATACAATATATGAAATATACAAATAAATACATTATGAAGTTAAAAATACATCAACACTCCCTCTTAACTAGGAAGGTATTCTCTTGGCACAATTCATCAGTACAAGTCTTCTTCTCTGGATCATCATGAAAGCTAGATCATCACTGGATCATCATCAAAGCTGGATTGTCACTGGATCAACATTAAAGCTAAATCATCACTAGATCATCATCAAAGTTGGATCATCACTGGATCATCACTAGATCATCATCAAAGCTGGATCATCATCATCATCACTGCTTCCGCTATCTCGATTAAATGGTGCTAACTCTCAATTCTTCTCATCATAGGAAGTTCTACAGAGCCATCCCTTTTTCATGTTGGTTGTAGGCCTATACTCCATGTAGGTCTTCCTCTATAGATCCAGTCCTTTTTCATACTGGATGTAGGCCTCTACAGAGCCAGTATTTTTGCATACTAGATGTACCTCCACAAAGCCAGTCCTTTTTCATACTAGATGTGGGTCTCTACAGAGCCAGTCCTTTTTCATACTGGATGTAGGCCACTTCAGAGCCATCCCTTTTTCATGTTGGATGTACTTCCACATAGCCAGTCCTTTTTCATATTGGATGTCAGTCTCTACAGAGCCAGTACTTTTTCATATTGAATGTAGGCCACTATAGAGCCAACCCTTTTTCATGCTAGATGTACTTCCATAGAGCCAATCCTTTTTCATACTAGATGTGGGTCTTTACAGAGCCAATCCTTTTTCATACTGGATGTAGGCCACTACAGAGCCAACCCTTTTTCATGCTGGATGTACTTCCATAGAGCCAATCCTTTTTTCATACTGGATGTGGGTCTCTACAGAGCCAATACTTTTTCATACTAGATGTAGGCCACTATAGAGCCAGCCCTTTTTCATACTAGATGTAAGCCACTACAGATCCAACCATTTTTCATGCTAGATGTACTTCCACAGAGCCAGTCCTTTTTCATACTGGATGTGGGTCTCTACAGAGCTAGTCCTTTTTCATGCTGGGTGTAGGCCACTACACTTATATCTGACTATGGGAGGCCCCACCTATAACCATGTCAAAATGGCACAACACTTACATCTGAGCATGGGAGGCCCCACCTATCACCATGTCAAAATGGTACAACACTTACATTTAACCATGGGAGGAACCAATCCTACCACCATGTCAGAAGGGAACAACACTTACATCTAACCATGGGAGGAACCAATCCTAACACCATGTCAAAAGGGCACAACACTTACATTTGACCATGGGAGGCCCTGCCTACCACCATGTCAGAAATTATCATAGACTCATCACTTCCTCTTGAAAGGAACCTCTATCTAGAGAACACCAGGCTTCTCCTGGAAGTACTCAAACTTCACTCTGGCTAATGGCTTAGTCAACACATCATCTATCTGTTTGTTTGTCACAACATACTAGAGTTTCACTGCTCCCCTTTGTACCATATCCCTGATATATTGGTATTTGATCTCGATATGCTTTGACTTGTAATGGAACACCGGGTTATCCAAAAACTTCACACAACTCTGGTTGTCGCAATATATACAAGTAGCATCTAAGTGGAGATCAAAAAAACTAGACAGTAGCTTCCTCAGCCATACTGCCTCACAACTAGCCAAACAAGCTATGGCATACTATGCTTCGGCTATACTCAGTGCCATGTAGAACTGCTTCCTGCTAAACCAAGAGATTACACCTGATCCCATACTGGAGCAACACCCAGAAGTGCTCTTCCTATCAATGGAACTACCTACCCAATCTGAATCCACATAACCCTCTAGGTTAATCTTCTAATTCGCCTCATACTTGAGCCCATAATCAATTGTACCCTTTAGGTACCTCATAATATGCTTTGTAGCAATCAAGTGAACATGTCTCGAATCTGTTAGGAACTGGCTCAATGTGTTTACAACAAAGCAAATATCTGGTCTTGTGTTCGTCAGGTACATCAAGGACCCAATCATCTGATGATACATTGTAGCATCAACCGACTCTGATGAAGCATCACTCAATAGCTTCAGGTTCAATGCCATAGGTGTGGTCATGGCATTGCAGTCCATCATCTTGAGCCTCTTCAGGATCTCTACTACATACTTCCCTTGTCCCAGGGAGATTCCATTTGCATTATGCCACACCTCCATGCCTAGCAAGTAGTGCATCATGCCCAAATCCTTCATCTCAAACTATGTAGAAAGCTTCATCTTCCTATTAGCAATCAACCCATCCTCACCTGTTACAAACAGGTATTCTACATACATTAGGAGTATCACTGGGTTCCCTTCTTCAACCTTGTAGTAAAGGTTGGAATCTGCTTTACTCTTGGTAAAGCCCAAACTAGTCAAGAAGCTGTCAATTCTACCGTACCATGTCCTGGGTTCCTGTTTAAAACCATATAGAGATTTCTTCAATTTACACACATGAGTCTATGTGTCATGTGTCTCAAAACTGAGTGGATGCTCCACATACACTTCCTCTTCTACTACACTATTCAAGAAAGCAGTCTTGACATCCATCTGGTGTATCTTCCATTTCATCATTGCAGCCAAAGCAAGTACTGATTTGATGGAAGTGTATCTGGCTACACGTAAAAAAGTATATTCATAATCTATTCCTTATTTCTAGGAGAATCTATGAGCCATAAATCTTAGTTTATATTTCTCTATGCTTGTTATACCCAAATCCTATCACCATCATGTGACAAGACCCTTAACTTCCATGTTTGCCCTTAATCCCAACACTTAGAGTGGAAACTTACTTTGTTTGTCAATTCTACTTGAAAAAACCCAGCACCGCGCTTTGCCTATGGGCCATGAGCGGTACCTTGCTCAGCACCACCTATATCCTGTTTTTGAGAAGCAGTGCCACCGCCTATGGTATTTGGTCTAAAAACGGTTCTCATCTAAACCGCTCTATCATAAGAGAAGAAAAGCGGTACCCTGGGTAAAATGGGAAAAAGAGAAGTTTCTCGAGGCTTATAGATCATGAGCCTCATGTCCTCCCTTATCCCTATCATTATGGGTTAGTTTGAGCTCGAGATCCCCCATGGTAGGATCTTAGAGCCACCTCAACCACAATTCTCTCAACTATTCCTATCCATTGAGCCTTATAAATACAAGATCATGTCCATAGTTGAGGGGGAGAACTATAGAGGTATTGTTATGCTATTGGATTGACTACCTAGTCCAAGTCATTGGAGATCATAGAGGGCAAAGTTGGAGCTTATGGGGATGAAGTGTTTGTATCATGGAGGAGCTTGTCAACACTAAGGCAACGGTTGTAAGCTTATCCATACATCCTTAACGCAAAGTTGATTTCCATCGCACATTAATGTTGTTTCGATTTCACATGTACATGTTGTTAGATACCTTAGTCACTAACATGGATAAGTAGATGGTTTTCTGGTAGCTTTGATGTGTTTACATGTACACGGGTTCACAATTGAAGCAGTATTCCAGGTGTCTACGACATTCAGGGAAGGTCTTCATCCTTTGTCGTTCACTCATTTGTTCTACATCTGAACCATTCAAACCAGAGGAACAAATTCTATCTGCAGAAGGTGCAATATTCCTGGCTACAAATTTGGAGACTCCATTGGGGAACAATACAAATCTCAGTTGATATGATCTTCGTCAGTCCTTGAACTATTGTTTGAATCTAGGCTCCATCTCCAACTCTCTTCAGTCAGATCTGCCATCTGACTTAGTGAATTTTGTTTTGAAACTTTCAGATCTATTCATATCTGAACTATTTCGACTTTATATGCTCTTTTTTAATGTCAATTCATCAATCTTTACCTTGATTTGATCAATTTCTAACTTGATTTTTCATTCTCCTTGTGTTTTGGATCTATTTAGGGAGCCGCAAATGTGTTGTTGGCAACAAGTGGTGCCACTGCCTAAAATCTGTTAGCCATAGGTGGTGCCACTGCCTGAGTCCCTTTATCCAGAAGCGATGCTCGTCCAGAACCGCTCTGTCAAGATCCCTCCAGCATGGTGCCAGGTAGGCCCTGTTCTAGACTTTGTATTTTTATTTTTTGTGTGTTTTTGGCTTACTTTTTGATGAAAATGAAGTGTATTTTTGAATTGTATATTCTGTAGTCGCTTTGATTGTTATATTCCTTTTGCAGTCAAAGAGAGTTTATGTTTCTTGAGATCCATGCTAAGAGATAGATTATCCTTTGAGATCTTTTCTTTGCTTGAAACCTCTTTCTCTTTTCCGTAGATATTATTCACTGGAATTGGAAATATACATTTCATTTTCATGTGTAGGCTTTGGTTTGTTTTAGACTTGGAATGCATGAGTGATCCATGTTGTTTTGAGTCTTTCTTTGCTTGGGGTGATTCTTGTTTCCTTTTGCATGCTGATTTTTTCAGTGCTTGGTAAGAAAGATTGGTTCTTCATTTTCTTGTCTATTTCAAAGAGAAGTTTTATTTTTCTCTATCCTTTGCTTTATTCACAAGCGTTGTTGAATGATTTTCTTCTTGTTTTGTGCATGATTGTTTGAAATTCTATATCTTACTTTCATTAAGAAGAAATATCTATTTTCAGCTTTGCGTGCATTAGAGTTAGTTTTGTTTGGAAACGTTAGTGAAATCACCTTTCCATTAAGTTTTTATGCATCTTTTTCAAGCATGAAAACATAGGAAACATTTTTGGTTTATTTAAGTTTGATGTTCTCTAGATCTCTTTTTTATTTGCTTTGAAGATTGTTTGAGGTGCATTGATATTTCACTTTTCTTTTGAAAAGGTAGAATTGCATTTGCATTTGGGTGTGCATTTTTGGGAAGAAAAGTAAATCTCTCTCCCTCTCTTAGGTAGAATTTAATTGAAGAGGAAAACTTGCATTGTCATATAGATCAGTGTGCATCTTCTTTAAATTCAAGTTTTCACTCCATGGTTCCACCTAAACGCACAAGATAAAATTAACGGTAGTACTAGGTTAAAACTTTTAGCAATTTGAGTGATAAGTTAGAGACGTGTTCGGGCGTCATTAAGCGTATGAGCTGTCGTTACTTGTATGCACTACATCTTGGGACTCACGCGGTTCTTCCACGTATTGTCAGTATATCGAACAACCTTTCACGTACCCTTGAGGTATATAGAAAGGTACTTCATGTACTCGATTGTATATAGGAAGGCCCCTTGTGAACGACTGTGCATTAGACATCACTACTACTGATTTGAGCTCCCACATACCTAGCGTATATCAGGAGACCCTTTTAGGAATCCTCAAACCATCTAAGTTATCCTTTTGGCTATCTTGGCTTTACGGGCAAAGCTTGTAAAGTCTTGATAATCCTGTGAGATTCCTGACTCTTATCCACTCCTTTAATGTGTTTGCTTGTTTCTTTTAGTTTGAGTAGTACTTGCTTGTGCGTGGTAGTTAGGGAGTTATTAGAGAGTTTAGAGATGGCATCCTCATTTGGGACTACCACTCAAGAGGTCCCTTTCCAAGGTGTACCTTTTGTATTTCCTCCAAGTGAAGGTATTGGTCCTCCCTTTATTGCCACTCTAAATATTCCTGGGTTAACTATAGGATTACCGGTATAGCTGTTTAATCTGGTAATTCCTGTTACACCTAATGTCTGAAATGTCACCTCACCTCCGGGAAAATATCGACCTCAACCTAATCCATCTCCATCTTCGTTGGTTGTTGTTTCACCCCTTTCTTATTCTTCGCTTGATCAAATCTCTATGGTTAGTAGCCATGTGGATAAGAAGAAGAAGGATAAGAAAGAGAAAAAGAAGCAACCATCTGCTCTTGATGGTTCTCGTTCTAAGAGAACACTATGAAAACCCAAGTTCCCTTATAAGATTTGCAAGGGGGACCACCTTCTTAAGGAGTGTCCTGGTCTCTCCCATGTATAAGAAGAGTGGTCTAAAAGGTCCAAACCGTCTATGTCATCAACCTCTGATCATCATGTTGATGATACTCCCTCAACCAGTGACCCATTGGTGAGAGGTTGTAAGGGTAAAGTCTTGTATCCTTGTTTAATATGCAATGCTATGCATTGTACTTTTATTTGTCCAAGAATGGATGAAGCTTCACGTTGGTTGGAACATATTACTGATCATCAATAGGTGATTCCAACAAGTGATAGTAAGTTATCCCTCGATTCCTTGCTGCTTGACCAAGTGATCAATTCAGTTTCATCTATAATTGATCCCACTCTTCCTTCGAAGAGTGAAGTGGTCGAGTCGATGTCATTTCCACCCGATATCGCTCTTTCATCAAAGAGTGTTAAGACTGAAGTAGTCTCTTTGACCAAATCTTCATCTTGTTCTTCTCTTTCAGTAGAGAATGAACTGAAACCTGTTGAAGTTTTTATGCTTCATTCTTATTGTTCTCGATAAAAGGTAATTTTGTCTCTTTCGACAGAACGCTCTCCAAGTGCTGAGGTTATTTCCTTTGACTGGAGTAACCTAACAGAGTCTCATCTTCATTTGAGTGTTCATTTCCATATAGTTGTGAATGTTACTGCTAGGTGGATTCTTTGCACTATTATTGACGAAGGGGCTTCTGTTAGTATTCTATCCTCAACTGCTTGGCAAGCTTTAGGTTCACCTCAGCTTGTGTCATCCACCAATTAGATACTGGCTTTTAATCGCAGGACTATTGCACCTTTAGGGACCCTTATTTATTTTCCTATTACATTAGGAGGGAAAACTATCTGTATTGATGTTATGGTGGTCCAAGGTCCTTTAGATTTTAGTTTACTCCTTGGACATGATTATGTTTATGCCATGAAGGATGTTGTGTCCACACTCTTTAGAGTTATGCATTTTCCCCATGATGGGAATATTGTGACCATTGATCAGCTTTCCTTTGTTACACCTAACCATCCCATTATTGCTAGTAATTAGACTGCCTTGAATGTGCCTCATGTTCTTGTGGTTCCTCCCCCTTCTTCTAGTTAGCTTATTCCCATCATAGGTAAAATGGGGGGCATGGCTCTAGTCTATGGACATCATAATGGAGCTAAGCCACTAGCTTTTAGGTAATGGGGGAAACCTACCGACCTCTGGATATCATGTTGGGTAGGAGCAGGTTCATGAGAAAAGTTCCCATTCTATGTCATGCTCGTTAAAAATTGAAATGGATCTCCTCAAGCATAGTTTAAGTTTTGGTTTCAAGCCTGCATAAAAATGAAATCATTCCTAAGAATAGTTTGTTTTCTATTTCAATCTCGTTAAAAAATGAAGTAGGTTTCCTTAAGCATAGTTTACCTTTTGGTTTCAAGCTTGCATAAAAATGAAACCATGTTCCAAGCAAATTTACCTTCTGTTTCAAGCTTGTTTAAAAATGAAACATATCCCCTTACCTTGAGTTGATTCTTCCCTTTAGTGTTAGAACTTGAACCTTCTTTTCACCTGCATGATTCTCATTCTTCCTACCCCCCTAGTGAACATTTTCACATTAATAACCAACTTTTTAGATTGGGTATGGAAGAATAATCGTCAGACGAAACAAATATTGGGGGGCATGTCGAGACCCTAGCAACCATGCTAGGGGTAAGCTTCGCTAGAAATCATGCTGGGGGCAAGCTTCTAACCTCTGTATATCATGTTAATGGGATTTTTTCAAGCATAGTTTACCCATTGGTTTCAAGCTTGCATAAAAATGAAACCAACCTTCAAGCATTCTTTCAACTGATCTTTGAGCTCGTTAAAAACAGTAAGATGGTGTTGAGCTTACTTTTCATTTTCTGCGCTCTGGTTAAAACATGAAAAGTGGTTTGAGCTTATTTTATTATTTTTTCGTGCTCAGGATTCAAACATGAAAAAGGTTAATAGATTCTTCTTTAATCTCTTTTCAGACTCTTAAAATGTGAAAAGATAGTCGAGTACTTGTCTTCTTCATACTCGTAAAAGTATTTGAAGAGTCGTCTCTTTGACGGTAGGTTATCTCTTTTTCGGTTCGGATGGACTATTTATGAAAAAATAACACTCCAGCCAATCGTGATTGGAAGAGTTCTCTAAGGTATTATTTTATACTTTTTTGGGCCTTAGGGACTAAATCATACAAAAAAGGACCCTATGGAGTCTTCTTCTGTGGTCATTCAGACTCTCTAAACATGAACGATATCGAGTTTTCTTTCATTGGACTCGTTAAATTAAACATTGAGAGGCCCTATTTTGGGAACGAACCCCTCCTCTCTCAGGTTCATAAAACATATGAGTTTGGACTTGTCTTCGGACAAGCTATACTGAGTGTTTGTTACCCTCTTTGAACTCGTAAAACTGAAAATAGGCATTCATCAACCATGATGGGGAAAATGGGAAGGGAATCATTTTGCAAATAAATGGCAGTAGCTTGTCATTACCTTTGAACATGGCACTTGTTTGCATATCATTTAATTCAATTGGGTATTTAGCTGATCTCTGTGACAATCCACATTCATGAGTCATGCCACTCCTTTGAGTCTGTTAAGAGAATGCATTGTCCACTGTTGCACTGTGTGTTTGTCTAGTTTAGTCCTGCTGCCAAGTCTTTTGTCGTGCCGCCCAATGTTCAAAGGGAAGTTGAAGAAGTTTACCTCTGGAGTCAAAACAGTCTCTGTGTTAGTACTTTTGAGTCAGTATTATGGTTAATACATTCACATCATTCCAGAACTATGTCCCAAGTTTCATGTCGTCGATGTGGGACTCATCATGGCCCTCCTTCGATGAGACTATTCCTGTCGACATCAGCTCATCATCCGGGAAATAGTCTTAGAAACAAAACTTAGTACCTTGAGATCTGTATGCCTTAATGATAGATTCTCTCACTCTTAACATGGGTTCACATCATTGACCTTTGATCGATAGAATCGACTGGGTGTTTGACATTAGGACATCTATTCACACTCAGTAGATTATACTAGGGTAACTTGGGAATCATTAACATTAATGGTGATATCCCTCGCACTTGTTAGTGGTTCACATCATTGGTCGGTAATCAAGTGGTTTCTGCCATGTTCGACTTCATATCATTGTAATCACATGGATAGAATATTACTTTGTGGAAGATGAGATGAAGACCCTGGGTATTTGTTTAGTGCTCATTGCTTTCCCCAGGTTGTGATGGAGTTTTGTATATCTAGCATGTATCCACATTTGTATGGTCATGTCTATGCTAAAATTTTCATCTATATGACATAGATCTACATTGTATGTCTGATAGCCATGTCCAATTTTGAGTCCTCTATCACATGGATCTACACTGTATTCTAGTAGCCATGCTTGTTTATTCCTCTCATGGATCTGTCCTGTGTTGGTCCGTAGCCATGAGTTGGTTACATGTGTGTATGAGTCAAAAATATTGATCTACTACAGATGCCTACTGGAAGACATTCTCCGACCAAGCAGACATTTTGACCTCAAAGTGACAACTTGTTCTCTCAAAGCTCTCGCTTATCGTATCCCTCTAAGTATCATGCTTTGGGGGGCATTCTGTTATACCCAAATCCTGTCACCATCATGTGATAAGACCCTTAACTTCCATTTTTGCCCTTAATCCCAACACGTAGAGTGGAAACTTGCTTTGTTTGTCAATTCTAATTGAAAAAGCCCAGCACCGCGCTTTCTGTGTGGCCCATGAGTGGTACCTTGCTCAATACCACTTGTATCCTATTTTCGAGAAGCGGTGCCACCGCCTCTAGTATTTGGTCTAAAAGCGGTTCTCATCTAAACCATTCTATCATAAGAGAATAAAAGTGATACCCTAGGTAAAATGGGAAAAACATAAGTTTCTCGATGCTTCTAGATCATGAGCCTCGTATCCTCCCTTATCCCTATCATTATGGGTTAGTTTGAGCTCGAGATCCCCCATGGTAGGATCTTAGAGCTAGCTCACCCACAATTCTCTCAACTATTCCTATCCATTAAGCCTTATAAATACAAGCTCATGTCGATAGTTGAGGGGGAGAACTATAGAGGTATTGTTATGCTAATGGATTGACTACCTAGTCCAAGTCATTGGAGAGCATAGAGAGAAAAGTTGGAGCTTATGGGGATGAAGTGTTTGTCTTGTGGAGGGGCTTGTCGACACTAAGGAAATGGTTGTAAGATTCTCCATACATCCTTAATGCAAAGCTGATTTATGTCCCACATTACTGTTGTTTTGATTTCACATGTACATGTTGTTAGATTCCTTAGTCACTAACATGGATAAGTAGATGATTTTTTGGTAGATTTGATGTGTTTACATGTTTGATCTATTTGCAGGTACACAAGTTCACAATCGAAGCAGTATTCCAGGTGTCTACAACATTTAGGGAAGGTCTTCATCCTTTGTCATTGACTCATTTGTTTTGGATCTGAACCATTCATACCAGAGGAACAACTTATGTCCACAGAAGGTACAATATTCCTGGCTACAATGCTGCCATCTGCAGCATACTTGATCTTATAGATCCACTTGGAAGTCACAAAATACTTCCCCTCAGGTCTTGGGACAACATCCCGGACATCATTCTTCATGATTGACTGGTACTCCTCGATCATAGCATCCTTCCATTCCTTATTCTTTGTCGCTTCTTCATAGTTGGAAGTTTCTTTATCAACGATGTCACATAATAGGGCTACATATCTGGAGTAGGACCTAGTTCTCTTCCTCTCTCTATGCATTTCTTCTAGAGCCCCATATCTTTATGCACTTTGGATAACCTCTCGTACCCATGCAGTTTTCCTCTTGTGAGGATTCTTCTCCTGGGGTGGATCTATAGGTTCATGGTGTTCTTCTATTTCTCGATCTTCTTCTTGAGTTGCATTGTTCATAGTTGTATCTTGAGTTATGGGTACTTTTGTTTCTTCGGGTTCTTCAATAGGTCTCTTTCTCGATTTGTTGTAAGTTGAGTCTTCGTCAAATGTTACGTCCCTGCTAATGTCGATCTTCTTAAATCCTGGGAAGTATATTCTGTAAGCCTTCGAGCTTTCAATATATCCCAAAAATATACCCTTCTTCCCTGAAGGATCTAACTTTTTCCTCTTTTCTTTCAGAATGTGTATGTACACTGGAAAACCAAATATTCTGAGATGACTGAATTCTTGTTTCTTGCTGGAGAAGACTTCTTCAGGTGTCTTGTTCTTGAGTACTCTATGTAGAGTATGGTTCTGTACATACACAGTTGTTCTAGCAGATTTTTCCCATAGATGCATGGGAATATCTTGATCATGAAGCATTTCCCTTGAAGCTTCCATAATCATTCTATTCTTCCTTTTTGCAACCCCATTCTATTGTAGATTGTATGGAGTAGTCAAGACCCTCTTAATCCCTGAATCTCTACATAATTCTTTGAATTCATTTGATGTGAATTCTCCACCATTTTCTGATCAAAAGGTCATGATTTTATTTTCTATGTGGTTCTCAATCAAGGCTTTGAACTCTTTGAACTTGCTGAATACTTCATCTTTGTTTTGTAAGAATTATATCCATGTCTTCCTAGAAAAATCATCAATGAAAGAAACATAGTATACATCCCCACTCAATGAACTGGATGACATTGGACCACATATATTAGAGTGGATGATTTCCAAGACTCCTTTTGCCTTGCTCTCGCTACTTGGAAATGTATTCTTTGTGTTCTTTCCTTTCGCACATCCTTTGCAAACACCGTCATGTTTTGCCTGTATTTCTGGAAGACCTTCGACAACTTTTCTTGCAAGTGGTAGCGCTCGATAGTGCACATGTGCAAGCCTTCTGTGCCAAATTTCATTTGGCTCTATTGAGTGTTGATGTATTTGTAACTTCGGAATGTATTCATTCATATATTATGTAATGTACCCCGATGTTTATTACGGGATGTGTCTGTAATGTAATTGAGTCATGTCATACCCCGATGTTTATTCCGGGAAGTTTCTATAATGTAAACAAGTCATGTCAAGTCATTGTGGGTAGCGCTCGATAGTGCACATGTGCAAGCCTTCTGTGCCAAATTTCATTTGGCTCTATTGAGTGTTGATGTATTTGTAAATTCGGAATGTATTCATTCATATATCTTATGTAATGTACCCCGATGTTTATTACGGGATGTGTCTGTAATGTAATTGAGTCATGTCATACCCCGATGTTTATTCCGGGAAGTTTCTATAATGTAAACAAGTCATGTCAAGTCACTGTGGGTAACCCTCCTATTGGTCAAGGGTTAAATTCCCCACAGGTATGGGGCCCTAGGGTTATTAGAATATCCTGGAGATGTTGACCCTAAGTGAATCATTGTAAGTTGGGGCAATATTCCCCACCGTTGTGTTAAGGATAACCCTCCTTGTTGGTCGGAGGAGGCAAAGTCCCCACAAGTTGTGGGGCACTAGGGTTATTAGACACTCCTAGAGATGTCGGCTCTAGTAAGTAATTGTTAAGTGAGTCCAACATGTTGGAGTGGGTTTCAAGTGAATGAAAGAATATAAATAGAGAGTGAGCTTCTCTATTTATCACACACACAGTCACTCATTGGGGTGCATGAGTGAAAGAGAAGTTGTTGGGATCACAGAGAGAGATTACTGCTGTTGGGCGATCATCTTTATGTTTTTGGGTTTTACTTTCGGTGCTGATTCTATCTTTGAGGAAGTTGTGGGGTTTTCTCCTTTATGGTTTTCCTGAGGAAAATTCTTTATGTCTCTTGTCTCTTGTGTTTTATTGTTGTGCATGTTATTCTCTCAGTTAAATACCCTAAGATCATAATGCTAGCTTGAATGATAAAAATCTAACATGGTATCAGAGCTAACCTGATAAGAAGACATTGTGCAGTTGCAGAAGCTATGGATTCTTAATTTTTGGGTCTCTCTCCACAATCCATTAGCAAAATTATGCTAGGATGACTCTCCATTGAAGGACACATATTTTTGTCGAAGCGGAATTCGATTTCGAGTATTTTTAATTTTTGGTGCGGGAAATTAGGGATTCTTATAGAAGAGGAATTTTTGAGTGAGCCTGACATAGGATTGATCTCCTTATCAAAATAAAAGTTTAGATACCCGGTTCAATATTTTTGGTTGGGTAAAACTCCAGGAAATTCAAACCCTAGTTTGACCCCGAGTTGGAAAATCCCTAAAATACTAAAACTGATAAGTTTTTGTAGATTCTCTATATATCGGGGTTGGAGATGGATCAGGAGTTGAAACTTTAATAGGATGAATATAAAATCCTGATATACAATGTTTCCAAAATTTATCCTTATATTCGCTATATTCTGGGAGATATGATCCCTCCAAGTTAGGGTTCCAGCGTCTTCCAAGATTCATCCCTAAACAGGACACCTGGGGATAATTGCTATATCTTGGGCTACAAAGGTCCAAATGAAATTTCTGAAGAATTTAAAAAAATGGCACGGAATTTAATTTTTGTGGTCCAATTTTCAGACCCAGAATATGAAACACTGACACATGGAAGTCCGTACAACATCACTGTTCTGAACAGTCTTGTAACAGGTCACCTTGGGAAAATGATCATAAGTCCCAATTGGTGAAACCAATTATGATGAAACCTATGGTGTTATAATAGGGACATGTGAGGATACCTTAGTGATAATTTTCAGACATAGAGGAGTAGTAATTTTAGAGATACTCCAGAAACAGTAACAAGACTTTTTGTAGAAAAAATTGGAAAACTAGGGATTCCTGTTCCAGGAGCTTCCCTCCATTGTTTTCAGAAAAGGAGTACATTGGACAGCTTGCCTTGAAGAGATATATATTTATATCCAATTATTTCTGAAAGATTCCAATTTTTGAAAATTAGGGTTTCTCTGACAAAACCTAGATCATCCAGCTCCGGAACCAAGACGGACACCTCAAATAGGTAAGATCTAATCTTTTGCTATTTTCATTTCAGGTTCTCATTCCAAAGTGATCTATCACATAATCTTGATGATAAGCTTGGTGAAGTTCACAACTTCCAACCATGGAAGTATATTATCTCTCTGAAGAAAATGAATTGGACACCTACATGAGTAGAGAGGTTCGAGTTCCAGAGAGAGATGGGGCTCAAAGCCTTACACAAGAAGAACTTGGTCAAGGCCAAGAAGATCATTGTTGATTCAATCATGGATCACCTTGTACCACAAAGTGTCTTCCCTAAATACACTGAAGATGTTTGATTCCTTGAACAAGCTATTTGAATGGAAGAACATAAATTAGAATATTACTTTAAGAAACCAGTTGAAGAATGTGAAGATCCACAATGCAGAGACCATACAGCCATACTTTACAAGGTTCTCTCAAATCAAATAACAACTTGTAGTAGTAGTAGAAGAAGTGGAGAATGCAGAAGTGGTGATATCCACCTTGAATGGCCTCCCAAGATCATGGGATTCATTTACATGAGGAATGTGTGCCAGAATGAAGTGATTACTTTCAACAGACTCTGGGAAGAAGAAGAAGCTCGACTCATAATAAGAGAAACTGAAGATCAAGCTCTCATCATCCAAAGATCCCTCAAGCGATGAGGAATATGAAGAACTCAACTCTTGAAGAACCTCTTATCCATATTATCATTTGGATAAGAAACGATCCTATTATGAATGAAGAAGATGATGAAGCTGAAGGCTCAAGAAGGAGTCTACCCACGAAACAAATAAAGATAAGTATTCAATTGTCATTTCATGATATTGTTTTGTTATGCATCTGTTTATATTCAGTTGATGTATTATGCATGATAGAATGTTTGCATTAATGACGGTATACTACTAATATGCATGTAATGGGTAAGTAGCTCATGGTCCTATACAACTCTCCATTGCTCCTTATCTAGAATGAAACCTATTTGCTGAAATATTGGATTAGTGCACAATCTCAATGTTGTCTTGATGGAGATGGAAGTCATCTAGAAAAGTTTCCGTGAGATGTGGATGAATGTTGTATTGGTTAAAATAGTTGCATGATCATATATTTATGCATAAGAATTTTTCATTATGAATATGCCTTATGAAATGTTTCTAACCATACAGCTAATGCATTTGACTTGTAGGAAAGATCGTGTAAAATCGCCTACAAACAAAGAAGGATGAGACTTGTTTCGAAGAACAAGTAACGACAGTTTAAGATGAAAAATAATATGATGAATGCAGTGACATCATTGATGCAGAACCTTCCAAGAAGAAAGGGAAGACCAATTCAAGAAGAATGATTTCTAGGATGCAGTATCGATACATGAAGGGAAGTTTGTAGTTCCATCATGTAGTAGATGGAAACATCATGGGATATAAGGCAAGATTCCTATCACGAGGCTTCTCACGAAAAGATGACATAAACTACGAAGAGACATTTGCAGCCACTGGAAGTGAAGTCACATGAAAGGAAGAATCATGTGTGCAAATGAAAGAAGGCCTTGTACGAGTTCAGAAGACACCCATGGGATAACTCATACATGAGGAGCTTGATGAAGATCTTAACCTTTGCTACAAGGTTGAAGATGAAAGCTTATAGAGGATGACAAGCTCATAGATGGGTGCAACAACGCTTTCAAATATAGAGTATCTTGGTATCCAGTGACCCTAGATGGATACATAGAATATTAGTAGCAGAGGAAGCTACTTGTCACTTCAGTACAGAATGTTTTAGTGCATAGAGTATGGAAGACAGAGGGAGTGACTATAGAAGATCCTGAGGTTCGACATGGTATGACAGGATGGATAGATTACTGATGACTCTAGTATTTCCTAAGAGTAAAGTGGATTCCAACCTTTGGTTCAAGGTTGAAGGCGGAAGACCAGTGATGCTCCTGTCATGTGTCAATGCACTATTTTCTAGGCATGGAGGTGTGGCAGAATGCAGATGGAATCTTCCTCGGACAAGGGAAGTATGCAATAGAGATCCTGTAGAGGTTCAGGATGATGGACTGCAAGTCCATGACCACACCTATGGCATTGAACATGAAGCTATTGAGTGATGCTTCATCAGAGATAGTTGATGCTATGATGTATCGTCAGATGATTGGGTCCTTGATGTACCTGATGAACACAAGACCAGATATTTTCTTTGCTGTGAACACCTTGATCTAGTTCTTGACAGATCCAAGACATGTTCACTTGATTGCTGCAAAGCATATTCTGAGGTACCTAAGGGGTACAATTTATTATGGGCTCAAGTATGAGGCGAATCAGAAGATTAACTTGGAGGGTTATGTTGATTTAGATTGGGCAGGCAGTGCCATCGATAGGAAGAGCACTTCAGGGTGTTTCTTTAGTATGGGATCAGGTGTGATCTCTTGGTTTAGCAGGAAGAGATCCTGTGTGTGTTGAATTTTGATATGCTTAGCTAATACATCAATATATCATTTCATTTTTCATAACAAAAGCATATAAACAGGATCACTGAAAGAAGCAGTATCACAAGAACAACACAGATTTATCTTGGGAAAAATCCAGCAAAATATTCCTCAATATAGATGCCCCAAAAAGGTAAAAAGGTAAAACCAACAAGGAGATCAAAAACCTGATCCTCCTCCTTCTCCAGCTACTTCTCTCCTCCACAAGTGTGCTACTCAAGTGAGAGTGTGTGTTACAAATGAGGAGCACTACACCTCTATTTATATTCATCCGTTCACTTAAGTTAACTCATCTGTCATGTAGGCTCGAGTTAATCATGTAGGCTCGAGTTACACATGTAGGCTCAAGTAACCACACTGGGGTGCTAATGACCCACCTTTACAATTAGAGGGGACTGCCTCATGACTCTTATTAGTTCTTCCGATTAAGAGCATTGAGGTACAAAGTAGTACAAGTGGTTCTCCCGGTAGGACCATCAGGGACCACAAAGAAATACATATATAATATTCTTTGAAGTTACAATATTTCAACACTCCCCCTTAATGAGAAGGGTATTCTATAACAACATCAACAACAACAATAATAGGAGAGATATAGAGGACATCATCAACATCATCAGGGTGATACATCTATAAATCATTGGAAGCTTTTCAACATCATGTAGTCTTCATCTTCAATCTTTAGTCTTCAGCATCATTAGTACTTTGACTGCTTCGATCAGCAACATCTTCAACATCTTGACTCTTCAATCAGCAGCAACATCTTCACCACTTTGACCTTTCAATCAGCAACATCTTCAACACTTTGACCTTTCGTTCAACAACATCATCTTCAACACTTTGACCTTTCAATTAGCAACATCATCTTCATCATACTCTAATATTTCGACCAGAAACATCATCATGAAAACATCATCAAAATATCACCATCAAAATATCATCATCATCATACTCTTATCTTTCAATTAGAATCATCATTATCATTAGCCTCTGATCTTTCGATCAGAAACATCATCAACCGAACATCATCATACTCTAACATCAACTCATCATCATATTCTGGTCTGTCATCATCATCATACTTTGATAATATGGCATCATCATCATCAGGATCTCATCATCATCACATTATGATCTTTCGATTAGAAACATCATCATCATCATCACATTTTGATCTTTCGATCAGAAAACATCATCATTAGAAGCAACATCATAATCATAAGCAACTTCTGATCTTCTGATCAAAAAACATCATAATCATCATATTCTGATCTTTCGATCAGAGGACATCATCATCAGCAGCAACAACATTATCAATATATTCTAATCTTTCAATCAGAGAACATCATCATCATCAACAACTTCTGATATTTCGATCAGAGAAACATCATCATCATCATATTCTGATCTTTCGATCAGAGAACATCATCATCATCAGCAACAACATCGTCATCATATTCTGATCTTTTAATTAGACAACATCATCATCATCAACAACTTCTAATCTTTCGATCAGAGAACATCATCATCATCAACAACATCTGATCAGTACGTCATTATCATCATCAGCTACAACCTGCAATCCACAACTCAAAGACAAAAAGTCTTTGGATCACTTTTGGACTTAAAGTCTAGGGATGATACTATCCCACCACATTCTCGACAACCGAAGTTACCGGATTGATTACGGGAGAATCAGTCCCTATCACTTTAGGACTAAGCCCAAGGATGATGCAATCCTACCACATTCTCAAGGACCGAAGCCACCAGATTGATTACGATAGAATCAATCCCTATCACTTTAGGACTATGTCCAAGGATAATGCAATCCTACCACATTCTCAAGGACCGAATCCACCGGATTGATTACAGGAGAATCAGTCACTATCACTTTAGGACTATGTCCAAGGATGATGCAATCATACCACATTCTCGAGGACTGAAGCCATCGGATTGATTACAGGAGAATCAGTCCATATCACTTTAGGACTATGTCCAAGGATGATGCAATCCTACCACATTCTTAAGGAACAAAGCCACCGGATTGATTACGGGAGAATCAGTCCCTATCACTTTAGGACGATGTCCAAGGATGATGCAGTCCTACCACATTCTCGAGGACCAAGGTCACTGGATCTATTATGGACAGATGTCCCATGATGATACAATCCCTCTTCATTCTCGAAGACCAAGGCCTCTGGATCACTTTAGGGAAAGTTCCCAGGGATGATACAATCCCACCACGTTCTCGAGGACCGAGATCACTGGATATATTGTGGATAGACGTACCAGTATGATACAATCCCTCTTCATTCTCGAGGACCGAGGTCTCTAGATCACCTTAGGGCAAATTCCCAAGGATGATACAATCCCACTGCAACATCACTACTCCCCCTTTCGAGGAAGGTCTTTCCGAACAACACCAAGCTTGTCTCGAAAGTGTTCGAACTCTACTCAAGGCAGAGGCTTCGTTAGTACATCATCATCCAAACCATCATCATCTACATCTTCAGTATGTGAATACTAAAAGAATCATCATCTATATCTTTAGTATATAAATATTGAAAGCATCATCATCTCTATATTCAGTATAGAAATATGAAATCACCATCATCTGCATCTACAGTATGTAAATACTGAAATATCATCTATATCTTCAGTATGGGAATAATGAAATCATCATCATTTATATCTTCAGTATGGGAATACTGAAATCATCATCATCTATATCTTCAGTATGGGAATACTGAAACATCATCATCTCTATATTCAGTATAGAAATACTGAATCACCATCATCTGCATCTACAGTATCATCATCTGCATCTTATCTTGTATGTAGAAATACTGGATTTCTATGTGTTATGTCGGAACACAGGGTTCTTTGTCATCACAACTATGGTTATCACATAGAATCATTGTACTATCCATCTTCAGGTCAAAGAGACTTGATATCAGCTTCTAAATCCATATGGCTTCACAACTTAGTAGAGCAATCTGCTATGTATTTTGTTTCAATCGTGCTAAGAGAAACACTGGACTGTTTCCTGCTAAACCATGAACTCATAGCAGACCTCAAACAAAAGAATCTACCTGATGTGCTTTTCCTGTCTGAGATACTTCCATCCCAATCTGCATCTATGTATCCATACAATCTATACTTATGGCTACCATCATAGTATAGACCAAAGTCTATAGTCCCTTTCAGATATCTCATCACATGTTTTGTAGCTACTAGGTGAACCCGTCTTGGTTGAACAAGATATTGACTTAAGGTGTCCACAGTAAAACAAATGTCTGGTCTTGTATTTGTCAAGTACATCAATGACCCACTTATCTCTCTGTAGTGAGTCACATCCACTAACTCTGATGAGTCATCAGCTAACAGCTTCAGGTTGGAGTCCATGGGTGTGGCCATGGCTTTGCATTCCAACATATTGAATCTCTTCAATATCTATACCGCATACTTTCCCTGGTTGAGAAATATTCCTTCTAAAATTTTCCATACTTCCAGACCTATGAAATAATGCATTAACCCAAGGTCTTTCATCTCAAATTATTCTGCTAGTTTCTTCTTGCTTTCCATGATCTATTTCTCATTCTGTTTCAAGAATAAGTCATCCACATATAATAACAGGATGACGGGTTCATCTTCTACAACCTTGTAGTAAAGGTTAGGATCGACTTTACTCTTGGCAAGGCCCATGCTTATCAGGAAGCTATCTATTCTTCCATACCAAGCTCTGGGAGCTTGCTTCAGGCCATAGAGGGCCTTCTTCAACTTGCATATGTGAGTCCATCTGTCTTCAACTTCAAATCCTTATGACTATTCAATGTAAAAATATTCCTCAATCATTCCATTAAGGAAGGCTTGTCTTTACTTCATCATGGAAGAAACTACCATGATAGTTCTAAAGGAAGTGTACCTTACTTCCTGGAGTAAGTGTCTCTTCAGAATTAATTCCCTCTTTCTGATAGAAACCTCTAGCCACAAGTCTTTCCTTACTTCTATCATCAACATATTTTATCTTGCAAATCCATTTGGAAGATACCACATTATTTCTTTCTAGTTTGAGTACTATATCCCAAATATCATTCTAGTATTCTTTCATCATAAAATTTTCCATGAGTTCGTCTTGTCAAGTCATCAACATATCCTAGTCTTCTGCATTCAACCTTGAAGGTTGGAACCCACTTTACTCTTGGTAAAGTCTAGATCCATCACGAATCTATCCATCTTTTCATACCATGTTGAACTCGGATATCTTCTATAGTCACGCCCCCTAAAGTATCATCTTTCCTCTTCATTTTGTACAGGTGGTTCTATGCTTGATATATACTGGTCAATAGAGTATGTCATGCCATAGTCTATTCTTTCTGAGGCAAATCATGAACCTTGCTTTGTACACTTGTTCTTATGGATCCATATGGAGGATACTATGTACTTCCCTTTATGTCTCGAAATCATATCGTATACATCATTCCCCACGATCAGCATTCTTTTATTCATCTTGAGTTATCTCTCGTACCCATGGTGGTCTTCATCCTTCGAGGTGGATCTACCGCTCTCTGAAGCTCTTTCTTCCGTCATGGTGTCTCTGACCCTGGGAGCTTTAGATTTTATTGCAATGAATCTTGAATTGTCATCACTTGTTCTTCAGAACAAGTCTCATTCTTCTTGTAGGAGGTTGTACAGACCTTCCCTACAATTCAAATGCACCAGCTGCATGGTTAGAACTATTTCCTAAAACATATGCATAACGACAAATTCTTATGCATCATGCAACTATTTAGCCAATACAACATTCATCCATATCTCACATAAAATTTCTAGATGCCTTCCATCTCTATCATGACATTATTGAGATTGTGCACTAATCCAATATGTCATCAAGGCGGCTTCATTCTAGATAAGTATCAATGGAGAGCACCATGAGCTACTTACCCATCACATGCATATTAGTAGTATACAGTCATTAATGTAAACAACCTATCATACATAACACATCAACTGAATATAATCAAATGTATAACAAAACAATATCATGAAGTGACAATTGAATACTTATCTTTTATTTGTTTCGTGGGTAAAATCCATCTTGATCATTCTGCTTCATCATCTTCTTCATTCATGACATCATCATTTCTTATTTAAATGATAATATGGATAAGAGGTTCTTCAAGAATTGAGTTCTTCACATTCCTCATCGCTTGAGGGATCTTCTTTGAATGGTGAGAGCTTGATCTTCAATTGCTCACATCTTCTTCTTCTCTTATTATGAGTTGAGCTTCTTCTTCTTGCCGAAGTCAACTGAAAGTAATCACTTCCTTCTGTCATACATTCTTCGTATGAATGAATCCCATGATCCTGGGAGACCATTCAAGGTGGCTATCACCACTTATACATTCTCCTCTTCTTCTTCTACTACTTCAAGATGTTTTGCATTCTGGATCTTCACATTCTTCAACTGTTTTCTTAAATACATCTTCTGATTTATGTTCTTATCTTCAAATAGCTTGATCAAGGAATCAAACATATTCGGTGTCTTTAGGGACGACACTTGTGGTACAAGTTGATCCATGATTGAATCAATAATGATCTTCTTGGCCTTGATCAAGTTCTTCTTGTGTAAGGCTTTGAGCCTCATCTCCGTATGGAACTGGGGCCTCTCTACTCATGTAGGTGTCCAATTCATTTTCTTCAGAGAGATCAAATACTTTCATTCTTGTAAGTTGTCAACTTCACCAAGCTTATCAACAAGCTGATGTGATATATCACTTTGAAATGAGAACCTCAAATTCAAATAGCAAAAGATTAGATCTTACCGATTTGAGGTGTTCGTCCTGCTTTCGGAGCTAGCTGATCTAGAGTTTGTCAGAGAAAACCTAATTTTCAAAACTTGGAATATTTTATATCTGATTGGATATAAATATAGATCTCTTCAAATGGATCTGTCCAATGTACTCCTTTTCTGAAAACAGTGGAGGAAAGCTCTCGGAATAGGAAGCCGTAGTTTTCCAATTTCTTCTGCAGAAATTCCTGTCACAGCTTCTATTATATCTTTGAAATTATAGATCCTATGTGTATAAAATTTTTCAAAGACATAACTTCACATGTTTCTGATCCAACACCATAGGTTTCATCAGAATTTGTTTCACCAATTGGGATTTATGATCATTTTCCCAAGGTGACCTGTTTCAGGACTGTTCAGAACAACAAAGTTGTACAGCCTGCCACGTGCCACTGTTTCATCTTCTGGTTCTGAAATTAGGACCAAAGAAATTAAATTATGTGATATTTCTGGAAAATCTTCAGGAATTTAATTTGGACCTCTGTAGCCCATGATATAGCAATTTTTCCCAGGTGTGTTGTTTAGGGATGAATTATGGAGGAGGCTGGAACCCTAACTTTGATGGATCATATCTCCCAGAATATAGTGAATATGAGGCTGAAGTTTGGACACAGTGTACATCAGGATTTTATAGTCGGCCTTTGCAATTTTCAGCTCCTGATCCTTTGCAAATATTGGTATATAGCGAATGTACCAAAATGTATCAGTTTTAGTATTTAGGGTTTTTCTAGCTCGGGTTCAAACCAGGGTTTGACTTTCCTGGAGTTTCACCCAACCAAAAATCTTGATCTAGGTCTCTAAAATTCGATTTTTATAAGGATATAAATCCTATTCCAGGCTCACTCAAAAATTCCTCTTCAGTAAGAAGCCCTAATTTCCCACACCGAAAACTGAAAATGCTCGGAATCGAATTCTGCTTCGACAGAAAGATGCACCCTTCAATGGAGAGTCAGCCTAGCCTTCTTTTGCTGATTGATTGTGGAGAGAGAACCAAAAATTAAGAATCCCTAGCTTATATAGCTTGTGAAAGCTGTCCTATTCAGGTTAGCTCTAATACCATGTTGAATTTTCATATGCTCAGCTAAGACATCTGTATATCATTTCATTTTTCATAACAAAAGCATATAAACAGGATCACTGAAAGAAATAGTATCACAAGAACAACATAGATTTATCCTGGGAAAACCCTAAAGGGAAAAACCCAGAAAAATATTCCTCAATATAGATGCCCAAAAAAGGTAAAAAGGTAAAACCAACAAGGAGATCAAAAACCTGATCCTCCCCCTTCTCCAGCTACTTCTCTCCTCCACAAGTGCGCTACTCAAGTGAGAGTGTGTGTTACAAATGAGGAGCACTACGCCTCTATTTATATTCATCCGTTCACTTAAGTTAACTCATCTGTCATGTAGGCTCGAGTTAATCATGTAGGCTCGAGTTACACATGTAGGCTCAAGTAACCACACTGGGGTGCTAATGACCCACCTTTACAATTAGAGGGAACTGCCTCATGACTCTTATTAGTTCTTCCGATTAGGAGCATAGGGGTACAAAGTAATACAAGTGGTTCTCCCAGTAGGAAAATTAGGGAACACAAAGAAATACATATAGAATATTCTTCGAAGTTACAATATTTCAACAGTGTGTCACTGAGTACAGTTGAAGCAGAGTATGTCGCAGCTTGTTCAGCTAGTTGTGAGGCAGTATAGCTGAGGAAGATACTGTCTGACTTATTTGATCTCTAGTTGGATGCTACTTGTATGTATTGTGACAACCAGAGTTGTGTGAAGTTGTCGGAGAACCCAGTGTTCCATGACAAGTCGAAGCATATCGAGATCAAGTATCACTATATCATGGATATGGTGCAGAGGGGAGCAGTGAAGCTCTAGTATGTTGCGACAGATGAACATATAGCTGAAGTGTTGACAAAGCCATTGGATAGGGTGAATTTTGAGTACTTCAGGGAGAATATTGGTGTTCTCCATATCGAGATTCCCTCCAAAGGGAAGTGATGAGTTCATGAGCCATTCTGACATGGTGAGAGGATTGGTTCCTTCCATGGTCAGATGTAAGGGCTGAGCCATTCTGTCATGATGAGAGGATTGGTTCCTTGCATGTCAGATATGGGTGCTGAGCCATTATGATGTGACTATAGGATTGGTTCCTACATGATCAGATATAAGCACTGAATGCCATTCTTGGAATGGAGGCACCTGGTCAGTTACCAGGAAAGCTCAGTCTGAGACTGAGGGCCATTCTGAGGCGATTGTAGGATTGGTTCCTACAATGATCAGATGTAAGTGCAGAGCCCTTTCAGAATGAAGGATTGGTTCCTTGCATGGTCAAATATAAGTGTTGAGCCTTTCTGACATTAGTTTTCATATGTAAATGCAGAGCCTTTTGGCATGGAGGATTGGTTCCTTGCATGGTTAGCTGTAAGTGCTGAGCCTTTCTGACATTGGTTGTCAGATGTGAGTGCTAGCCCTTTCTGACAGGGTTGTGGGATGTGTTTCCACATGGTTAGATGTAAGTGCTGGGTGTTCCTTTCTGATATGATTATAGGATTGGTTCCTACATGATCAGATATAAGTGTTGGGCAGGCCATTCTGACTTAAGGTTAGATATAAGTGCTGGAAGAAGACCTACATGGAGGCTAGGCCTACAACCAACATGAAAAAGGGTTGGCTCTGTAGAACTTATTGTGATGAGAAGAATCAAGAGATAGCACCCGTGATGATGATCCAGCAGAGATGATCTAGTGATGATGATCCAGATCAAGTGATGATCCACATCCAATGATGGTGTTCCAGTGATGATGATCCAGATCGAGTGATGATCTAGATCTAATGATGGTGTTCCAGTGATGATGATCCAGATCGAGTGATGATCCATATCTAGATGAAGATGACTTGAAGATGAATATGACTTGAAGATGAATATGACTTGAAGATGAATATGACTTGAAGACGAAGATGACTTGAAGATAAAGATGACTAGGACTCGATGATGATCCAGATGATACAGAGAAGAAGACTTGTGCTGATAAATTGTGTCAAGAGAATACCTTCCTAGTTAAGAGGGAGTGTTGATGTATTTGTAACTTCAGAATGTATTCATCCATATATCTTATATATTGTACCCCGATGTTTATTCTGGGATGTGTCTTTAATGTAATTGAGTCATGTCATACCCCGATGTTTATTCCAGGAAGTTTCTATAATGTAAACAAGTCATGTCAAGTAATTGTGGGTAACCCTCCTATTGGTCAAGGGTTAAATTCCCCACAGTTGTGGGGCCCTAGGGTTATTAGACTATCCTAGAGATGTTGACCCTAAGTGAGTCATTGTAAGTCAAGGCAATAGTCCCCAACGTTGTGTTAAGGATAACCCTCCTTGTTGGTCGGAGGAGGAAAAGTCCCCACAAGTTGTGGGGTACTAAGGTTATTAGACACTCCTAGAGATGTTGACTCTAGTAAGTAATTGTTAAGTGAGGTCGACATGTTGGAGTGGGTTTCAAGTGAATAGAAGAATATAAATAGATAGTGAGCCTCTCTATTTATCACACACACACTCACTCATTGTGGCGCATGAGTGAGAGAGAAGTTGCTAGGATCATAGAGAGAGACTACTACCGTCAGGAGATCATCTTTATGTTTTTAGGTTTTACTTTTGGTGCTGATTCTATCTCTGAGGAAGTTGCGGGGTTTTCTCCTTTATGGTTTCCTTGAGGAAAATTCTTTGTGTCTCTTGTCTCTTGTGTTTTATTGCTATGCATGTTATTCTCTCAGTTAAAGATCCTAAGATCATAATGCTATCTTGAATGATAAAAATCTAACATTGAGTCATGGACCAAGGCTTGTTCTGGTTGGCCCTTTAGCTTGTATAATCCTCCCCCCTGCTCTCCAATCACAACTGCATCATCTATAGTCTTTCCCTTTGTCCACATAAAAACTTGGCCATCTACAAATGCAACCCTCATGCCTTTTTCATCCAATGCAGAGATGGAGAGGAGGTTCTTCTTTAGTACTGGTACAAACAAGACATCCTTCATTTTCATAGAAATTCTAGAGTCTAACTTGTAGGAGGATTCACCACTACCTTTTATTGGATATTGGTAGTCATCCCCAAGTTTCATCTTGTGTGGTGACTCATTTTCTGATAATTTCACAAATGATTCTTTCAATCCTTTCATATGCTTGGAAGCCCCACTATCGATAAGCCAATCCTTTCTCCCATGTGTGACAATTCCCGTGAGGGCAGAAATCAAAACACACTCTTCATCACTTGAAGAATATTCACTTTCTTGTTTGACTCTCTTCTTGGAAGGTTCATCATCCTGTGGAGCATGAGCATGATGTCTTCTCTTGTTTCCCTTCTTCTTGTGAGAGCCACCTTTATTTCTGGGACAGAATATGGTGATGTGTCCTTTCTCATCACATGTAAAGCATCTGATACTAGAAAGATCTTTGTTAGATATTCTAGGATTATCTTTCTGGTGAGAGTTCTTACCTTTGTGCTGATGATAGTCCATTCTTATTTTCTTGGAGTGTATTATGAGAGCTTGATCTTCACTTCCCATCTTTTCTTCTCAGGCTACTATTCGAGCTTCTTCTTGTGAACATTTCTCCCACAGTCTCAGTGAAGGTGAATAGATTTCTTCTAGCACAGATTCCTTGAATGAAGGAGTCCCATGACCTAGGAAGACCATTCAAGGTGGTCATCACAATTTTTGCATTCTCCACTTCTTCATCCACTGCTTCAAGTTGTTCTTTAATTTGGGAGACCCTTGTAAAGTATGACTGTATGGTCTCCACATTTTGGATCTTCACATTCTTCAACTGGCTCCTGAAATTCATCTTCTAGTTTATGTTCTTACCTTCAAATATCTTGGTCAGGGCATCAAGCATTTCTTTAGGTGTCTTTAGGGAGGACACCTATGGTATGAGGTGATCCTTGATTGAATCCTCAATAACCCTCATATCCATGACCAATTTATTTTTGTGTAAGGCCCTTGCCTCATCTCCCTCTAGAACTGGAACCTCTTCACTGATGTAAGAGTCCAACTCATTTTCTTCCAGGACCAAGGAGATCCTATACTTCCAGGCTCGGGAGTTATCAAATCCCTCAAGATTTTCATCAAGCTTGGTGTGATGAGATAGCTTAACTGAGGACCTTAAATGGAAATAAAAAATATTTATATCTTACCAATTTGAGAAGTTGAAAACTGGATATGAAGCTGATCTTCTGCAGTGCTAGTTTCTGTTTCTAGGGAAAATTAGGGTTTGACTTTCCCGGAGTTCTACCCAACCAAAAACCTCTATTTTTGTCTCTAAACTTCAATTTTGAGGAGGAGATCAATCCTAGCATGGGCTCAATAAAAAAATTCTCTTCTATAAAAATCCCTAATTTCTCGATGTAGTGGTAGGTCAAAAACTAAAAGTGCTCAGAATCAGATTCTGCTTCGACGGAAAGATGCACCCTTCAATGGAGAGTCAGCCTAGCCTCCTTTTGCTGATGGATTGTGGAGAAAGACCCAAAAAGTAAGAATCCCTAGCTTCCTCAGCTGCACAATGTCTTCTTCTCAAGTTAACTCTGATACCATGTTAGATTTTGTATCAATTAGACAATATGATATTAGGATCTTATCTGAGAGAATAACATGCACAACAATCAATCACAAGAGAAAATAGACAAAAATATTTATCCTCGGGGAAACCATAAAGGAAAAAACCACGCAACTTCCTCATAGATAGAATGAGCACCAATGACAGCAGTAAAACCCAAATACATAAAGATGATCTCCAAAATTTTTTCTCTCTCTCACTTGAGTGAGATTATTCTTTGTCACCTATGCACTATAGCTAGGTGAGTGTGTGTGATAAATAGAGAGGCTCACTCTCTATTTATACTAGTTTCCAACTTGGGAATAACTTACTAGGGCCGACTTCTCTAGGAGATTCTAATAACCCTAGTGCCCCACAACTGTGGGGACTTTACCCCCGACTTACAAAGGAGGGATAATATCTATGACTTTACATGACTTGAGTACATTAATGAATCTCCTGATAGGAACATTGGGGACCAATGGAATACAATATATGAAATATACAAGTGAATGCATTCTAAAGTTACAAATACATCAACATTCATGAGTATGTGGATTCCCACCTCGTTTGTATAAAAATGGCATATTGGAAACCCCCCCTTTGGAAGGCCCTTCTTTTCCATATAGTTTGAATAACCAACAAAGAAAATCACACAAGAAATGACGATGCATTATTGGCTCTACAGTACCCTCCAAACCGCATACATTAGGGGGCATCTATTATCACGAAAAATTCACATACCTATGATAATTTCATGATTCACACAGTAAAGTATCATCAACATACAACATGCACATAGATAAATACATGTACAAATGATCCAAAGAAAATATTGAGTCCAAGGTGGCCCAAAAACAGTTAAAAGACACAATCACACAAGTTAAACTATGATTACTTGCAGTACAGTGCACACTGATAGAACAATACCCTCACTAGAACGCAAAATTTCCTTCGAGATCTGCATGACTTACACAAATGACGAGATCTCATCCACCAACAGTGCATTTAGGGCTCATGAAATATCCACTTACCCATTTGAATTCAAATTCGGCCTCTCACACACTTGGTTTCCTTAAATGGCCTCTTGGTGTACTTTTGATCCAAATCATGGATCAATGGGTTCACACTATGATCTTGTCATTTCTTGGCCACCTCTTGTCCTATAAAAGAAATCCATGGGAATGCTAATTTTAATAAGATTCAAGAGAAAGGTTATGCTGCTAGAATTGTGATTAAGCTTCCTCTTGGCTTACCTCTTCCTCCTTTTCCAAGCATCTCCAAATATTTCTTTCTTCCTTCCCGCAAGGGGCAAGTGCTCTTCTCATAGATATTGTTTCATTAGCCATGCTTCAATCATTTGTTGGACAAGATAGGCCTCCCTTAGGAAGAGTGTTTGACTCCATTTGAATATCACCTCTCCAAGGTGTTGTATTAGCTTAACAATTGGGAAATATACAAGTGGTTTGGATCACATTGGTTGTTGGAGTTTGCATATTATCCCCCTTTACTATTTGGTTTAATTTTGATTATGATTTTGTTTGTTTTTATTTGTTTCCTCTAACAATATATTATAAGAAAACTTGGGTTCATCCAACCCACTCAAAGCGGATCCAAATACTGAGGCCTTACTTGAACCTACAAGTCAGAGCCCCATCCCAAAGTGGAAAGCACACTTGTCCATTATTTACCATAAAAAAATCCTTGAAAGAATTGAAACTATCTTGAAATTTATGGATCCAATTGACTTTCACTCCCTTTTTATGTAAAGATGTGACCGGATATGCAATTCGAGAGAAATATTCTATATTTTTTATATAATATATGGATAAACCCATAAACGATCTAATATCAAACATGTTTCTTAGAGTAAACCCTTTTTCTACTGCCTTTATTTTTATAGGGTCCATTGTTATGCCTTTTTTTGATATAATGTGACCTGAATATAAGAATTGCTTCTTTTATAATGAAGATTTCAATGTTTGAGCAATAATGAAATATTCTTGAACTTTAAAACATTCTTCCACAATTATAGTGCAGGTGGATCTCATAAACAATTCATACACACAATCATTCAATCCATGAGACACATGATGTACCCTCGGAAAACCCTCCAAATCCAGAGGATGAAAACCCAAAAATCCTTTGAGTATGATAGATAATCAACAGAGAATTATTACAACACAACAACATATTTCCTGATAAGAGAGCACAAGAGAATAGAGATCATATGGAACACTCTACTGGTCTTACCAAGCGCATAACACTTTAATAACAATCCAAATTCAGTCATACAAAGAAGGTAGATAATGGTTGCATGATTTTGTGCATCGGTAACATTGTTAAAAATATGAACATTGTTTCACCTTCACCCTTACACCCTTTTTTACTTGGTGCCAAGTTCTCATCTCATAATTACCTCCCACACTGAAGATATGCACCCTCTATTAATTCACTGGTTTTAACTGCCTCTAACTGATTTGTTAACTGATTGAACTGAATGGAATTGAATGTGACTGAATGTAACTAAACTAAACTAAATGGAACTACATGTAACTGAATGTAAATGAACTTAACTAAATGTAATAAAATAGAATTGAATGTAACTGAACATAATTAAACATAACTGAATGTAACTAAGCTGAACTGAAGAGAATTAAATGTAACTAGTGCTTCACCATCAATGTCATATTCAATAACAAATTTTCATAAATTAAGGAGTTTATTCCTTAATTAACTAAAACTTTTTTATCACAACTAAGACTCAACTCATGTCTCATTAATTTGAGTTCACTTGGAGGCATGCATTGGAAAATCGATCTCTCTCTCTATCTCTATGCTCATCTTGTTTATCATTAATTAATTATGCATGGTCCATATGCATTTACTTAATTGATAATATAGATCATATCATAATCATAAGAATTGTTCGAAACCTATTATCATATGTATTACCTCGGATCATATAGTCATATTCTAAAGTAAATCACTCTAGTGGTAGCTAATCCCTAAAGGAGACTTGTATCACCTGGTGACCATGACCAGCCATACATCACATACTATATCCTTGAGACTTAATACAACATAAGTCATGTGGTCATGATACAACACAAGACCCTAAAATTAATACAACATAATTTCGAAACTTGATACAAGACAAGTCTCTGACCTTAATACAACATAAGGTCACGATCTTAATACAACATAAGATCTGAGTACAAGAATTTCTCCCGAATAAGACTTGATACAACACAAGGTCCTAGATTAATATAATATAAGCTCTTTAACTTAATACAACATAAGTTCCATGGAGAATATCTGAACCTAATATGGCATAGATTGCATACTTGATACAAAACAAGTCTCATGGGAGTGATGTTGAAATATTGTAACTTCAAGGATATTATAAATGTATTTTATTGATGTAACCCAAGGGAGATGTTATTATTCCTCCGACGAGGTGTTACTATTGTATTTTGTCATCATAGAGTCATCAGGTAAATCCTCCATTGTAATTTGAGTCATTAGTACCCTAATGAATAATATAATATACTGTTTTAAGTCTTCCTAGGTGAAGTCAGCCTAGATAGTTTAGTGGGGCCGACTTGATTAGGGTAAAAGTTAGTTGGCTCAATGTGTATAAATAGAGAAACTGTGGTTCTTATTTGGAAATAGACTCACTCACTTGAGTATCGCATAGGAGAGAGAGAGAGAGAGAGAGAGAGAGAGAGAGAGAGAGAGAGAGAGAGAGAGAGAGAGAGAAAAAGGAGGAGAACACCTGTCAGGTTTTCTTGCCCTTGAGGGTTTCCCAGGATAAATACTGTGTCTATCTTGTGATTGTGTTTCTATCAGTAATTCTGGATATGTGGCTACTTTGATTTTGAATTGAACACTAATGAATCTAGTATAGCATATGAAATATTAACATGGTATCAGAGCTAACCTCATTAGAACAACTTTCACGAGGTGAAATTCTCTCTCCTCCCTCTCTGGAAGAAATTAGGGTTTCTGCAAAAGTTGAATCTTTGAAGATCTACATGAATATAAATTTGTGCCTCCTTGGAGAGCATCTATTGATCCCTAGATCAAATTTTTTGGGTGGTTGGATCTCCGGGAAATCCAAACCCTAGTTTGGTAGTGAAACAGAAAACTATAGTGAAACAAAACCATAAATTTCTACAGTGCTGCAACCTCACAAGTAGGATTCTAAGATTGAATCTTTGGGATCTCTAGAAAGCAGTTGGATCAACCAAATCGCCTCCCTCATGCGCATCTATTGGTAAGGTCAGCCTCCTATTTTGATAAATTTCATTTTTTTGTGACCCACTACACAAGATGGCCTTAAACACTAAGCTTAAGGACAAATTGGAAGGACCAGAAGACTTCCCCGCTTGGAAGTATAGGATTAATCTCATTTTGAAAGATAATGACCTTGAGAAGTAAATCAAGGATGAGATTGCAGAACCTGAAGAAGCTGAAGCTAAGGAGAAGCATGTACAAGACCTAATCAAGGAAATGAGGATCATTGCTGATTCTATTAAAGGTCACTTAAGTAAATGTATGGTGCACTTTACAGAATGTATTAGGGAAGGAACATCAATAGAAAGATGAATCTGAGAGCTCAACTGAAGGGCACCAAGATGAGCAAAGGAGAATTTGTTCAAGATTAATTAACAAGGGTCTCCTAGTTCAAAGAGAAATTAAGTGCTATTGGAGACACCCTTGATGAGGATGAATTAGTTATGAATGCTCTCAATGGTCTCACTAGACCTTGGGACTCATTCATTTAGACTATGTGTGCCAAAAAAGAAAGTATGAAGTTTGACATAGTATGGGAATATTGCATACAAGAAGAATCTAGAGTAGCCAATAAAGAAGCTCTCCTCAGAGAAGATGACCAGGCCCTATCTACCCATACAAAAGGAAGAAAACAATCAAACTTCAAGAAGAAGAAGAAGAAGGATTACTCAAATTATCAATGCTACAACTGTCATAAGATAGGAAATCTTGCTAGAGAATGTCCATCACAAAAGAAGAAAAATAACAACAAAATACATCATGCTCATCTAGCTGAAGATGAGGATAAAGAAGAAGAAATACCTCGAAAGAAAACTAGAGGTGATTATGTAGAAGAATATATGTTATTCTCTGCACTCTCAGGGTCTTTAACACCTGGAGAAGACACATGGCTTATTGATAGTGGTTCCTCTAAGCACATGATAGGGAAGAAGAAAAATATGTCAAGACTTGAAGAGTAGAGCTCTCCCCATGAGGTATCCTTGGGAGATGACTATCAATATCCCATAAAATGTATTAGTGAATCAAGCTACAAGCTTGACTTTGGGACTTCCATAAAGATGAAGGAAGTATTGAATGTACTAGGTTTGAAAAAGAACCTACTTTCCATCTATTCTCTAAATAAGAAAGGATATGGAGTTGCTTTCATAGATGGACAAGTACTTATGTTGTCCAAAGGAAAGACACTTGAATATGTTGTAGTCATTGGAGAAGAAGAAGGAGGACTGTACAAACTCAAAGGACATCTAGAGACAACATTTGTCCATGAGACTACCTGCTCAAGTGAACTGTGGCAGAGGAGACTTGCTCACATCAACTAAAAAGAATTTCCCTATGTGATCAAGATGGTAATTGGGTTACCAGATCTAAATATCGAACATGAGGGAACTTGCAAGGGATGTGCAAAGGGAAAGAACATTAAGAATCCCTTTCTAAAAATTGAAACAAAGACCAAAGGTACATTGGAACTAATTCATTCTGATGTATGTGGTCCTATGCCCTCCATATCCTTGAATGGATATGAGTACTATGTCACATTTATTGATGACTATTCAAGAAATACTTGGATATACTTCTTGAAGAATAAGAGTGAAGGGTTCAAGAAATTCAAGGGATTCAAAGCCTTGATAGAGAACCACTTAGAAAAGAGAATCAAGACACTGAGATTAGATAATGGTGGAGGATACACTTCAAAGGAATTTTAAGCATTATGTAAGGAGGCAGAAATCAAGAGGGAACTAACCAATCCCTGTAATCCCCAATAGAATGGTGTTGTGGAAAGAAAGAATAGAACTATCATGGAAGCAGTGAAGAGCATGATTCATGACTAAGACCTCCCTATGCATCTATGGGATGAAGCAACAAGAACAACCGTATATGTGTAGAATATATTATCTCACAGTGCTCTTGGATTCAAGACTCATGAAGAGATGTATACCGAAAAGAAATATGAAGTAAGCCATGTCAATATATTTGGCTTCCCAGTATATGTACATTTTCAAAAAGATAAGAGAACCAAACTGGATCCTTCGGGAAATAAGAGAATATTTGTAGGATACTGTGAAGTCTCCAAATTCTTCAGGATATACATTTCAGGATTCCATCATATCACGATTAGTAGGGATGTAACATTTGATGAAGAGACAACTCTTAAGAGGTCTAGATGGTATCAGCTTGAATAAGTACATGAATAGGATGTACCTCCCAAAAGGATAGAAGCTGAACCATCTCCTGAGATAGTAGCATCATAAGATCATGACATTATAGAGCCTCAGGAGCCCCCTACTATGGATGTCTCTCAAAAGAGAAAACCTGCTTGGGTAATAGAAATCATACAAGAAGCATAAATATATGGAGCACCATAAGGATCCACAAGAACCAGCAAAAGATCTAAGCCATATTCCAGTTATGTAGCTTTGATGTGTGACCTTGTAGATCAAGAACCCACCAACTATGAGGAAGCTGAAAATAAGAAAGAATTGGTTGAAGCAATGATGTAAGAATATCAATTGATCATGAAGAATGATGTTTGGGATATTGTTCCCAAACCAGAAAATAAGAGTGTGGTATCTTCGAAATGGATCTACAAGATAAAACACGCTGCTGATGGAAGTATTGAAAAGCACAAAGAAATATTTGTGGCTAGAGGATTCTCTCAAAAAGAGGGGACCAATTATGAAGAGACATTTTCTCTGGTAGCATGGTACACTTCCATCAGAACTATCATGGCACTTGCGTCCATGATGAAGTGGGACTTACACTAGATGGATGTAAAGACAACATTCCTTAATGGTGTGATTGAGGAAGAGGTTTACATCGAACAACCACAAGTATTTGAATTTAGAGATAGAGTGATTCATGTATGCAAGTTGAAAAAGGATTTGTATGGACTGAAGTAAGCTCCTAGAGCTTGGTTTGGAAGAATAGATAGCTTCTTGACAAGCATAGGATTTACCAAAAGTAAAGTTGATCGTAATCTTTATATGAAGATTATGCATGATGAACCAGTCATACTATTGTTGTATGTGGATGATCTATTTATGACTGGAAATGAGAAACATATCAAGGATTGAAAGAATAAGTTAGCTGAAGAATTCAAGATGAAAGATCTTGGATTAATGCATTATTTCCTAGAGATGGAAGTGTGGCAGAGCCCAGAAGGAATATTTCTGAATTAGGGAAATTATGTAGTAGAAATATTGAAAATATTTGATATGTTGGATTGTAAATCCATGGCCACACCCATGGACACCAAACTGAAACTATTGTCTGATGATAGATCAGAATTAGTGGACATGACTCACTACAGACAAATTATTGGGTCATTAATGTATCTGTTGAACACAAGGTTAGATATATGGTTTTCTGTGAAAACCCTGAGTCAGTATCTAGTTAAACCTAGACGAGTTCACCTGATAGCTGCAAAGTATGTGATGAGGTACCTAAAAGGTACAATTGATTTGGGACTTTACTATGGGAGAGATCATGACTACAAATTGTATGGATATACGTATTTATATTGGGAAGGAAGTGTCGCATATAGGAAGAGCACCTTAGGTGGATGTTATTGTCTGGGATCCACCATGATCTCATGGTTTAGTAAGAAACGATCCCGTGTTTCTCTTAGTATAGCTGAAGCATAGTACATTGCAACTTGCTCCACTTGTTGTGAATAAAAATGGCTTCGGAAGCTGATGTCAGGATTATTTGACATGGAGTTGGACACCACAGTATTTCTCTGTGACAACCATAGTTGTATAAAGATGGTAGATAATTTGGTGTTCCATGAAAAATCAAAGCACATAGAAATCCAATATTTTTATATAAGGGATATGGTACAAAAGGGAGCTATGAAGATCCAGTATGTGAGTATCAATGAGCAATTTACTGATGTACTGACCAAGCCTCTATCTCGAGTGAAGTTTGAATATTTCCATGACAAGCTTGGTGTATTTTGAAAAGACATTCCTCACAAGGAGGAACAGTGATGGGAATACATATGATGAAGATATGGACCTTCTTCAAAAAGGAAGATCAAGTCGAAGACATGAACCCTCCTCGGACAAAGGGGGAGTAGTTTGATAATATGAAACTTCCCAAGAAAGGGGGAATAATGATGAGACTAACATCGATGATGGATGACAGTGATGATGAAGGTCTAACATTTACTTATGGACGATAGCATCCTCTCTTGAGGATGGAAGGTATAACACTCTGTGCATGAGAGTGGTCTTTAATAGCTAAGGATGGCCCTGTAGATGTTACTCTCACATGTAGAGTACCCACATTCAGTTGTGGATATATTAGAATAACACTTGATTAGGAGTGGTCCTAACCTTTGTGGTACAGACGAAAAAACTGACATTTTGTATGTATTCGAGATCTGCTTTGTAGACTATACTCTTGTATGGAGAGTATTCCTACATTCATATGTAGATTCCATAGAATAACACTCGCTTAGGAGTGGTCCTAACCTCAGTGGTATGTATTCTCTATGATGAGTCCTCACGGACGTCATAGTATAACACTCACTTGGGAGTGGCCCTAACCTGTGTGGTATGGATGTTCTATGATGAGCCCACATTTTGCATGTGGTCAAGATCTGCTTGGTAGAAAATACTCTTACTTGGAAGAGTATGCCTACATGTAAGTGTAGATAACATAGTATAACACTCACTTGGGAGTGGTCCTAACCTATGTGGTATGGATGGTCTATGATGAGTCCTCACAGATGATAAGGTCAGGACTGGGTGTAGTCGATATCTACATTTATTTGTAGACGATTCAACTAATTGATTTCATGGATTATGCTGATGGAGGATTGCATATTTCTTCGACTTATGTCATAAAGTGATCGATATTGAAAATCCTGCAAATAGACCATGTGTACTGGAGGTAGTGTGGTGGTGAAGGATCCAGTAGATTGAAGTACAACAACAAAGGGTAAAGTAGATCTAAGTGTAGCTTCAAAGGATCGAGAAGATATAATTGCTGCTACAAAGGATTAAAAGGATCAAAGTGCTACTGAAAAAGGGTTGAAAGGATTGAAGTACTTCTACAAGGGATCAAAAAGATTGGAAGGCTACTGTAGAATATCGAAGTGTTGCTGCAAAGGATTGAGAAGATCAAAGTGATGTTGCAAAGGATCGAGAAGATAGAAGTGCTACTACAAAAGGATCGAGAAGATCGAAGTGCTACTATAAAGGATCAAAGTATTGCTAAGGATCAGAAGATCGAAGTGCTTCTATGAAGGATCAAAAGGTCGAAGCATTGCTGCAAAAGGATCAAGTGATGCAGAAGATGAAGAGTAACTGTTCCAGTTATTGATTGTGAAAACTTCCTATGACGTATAGATGTATTACCTCGATGTACTATTGAAATTATTGTATCTCTGTTCTCCTATAGTCTATGATGATGTTGTCAGTAGAATAACCTTCTCATTAAGGGGTAGTGTTGAAATATTGTAACTTCAAAGGATATTCTAAATGTATTTTACTAATGTAACCCAAGGGAGATGTTATTATTCCTCCGATGGGGTGTTACTATTGTGTTTTTTCATCATAGAGTCATGAGGTAAAACCTCCATTGTAATTTGGGTCATTAGTACCCTAATGAATAATATAATATATTGTTTTGAGTCTTCCTAGGTGAATTCGGCCCAGATAGTTTAGTGGGGCTGACTTGATTAGGGTAAAAGTTAGTTGGATCAATGTGTATAAATAGAGGAGATGTGGTTCTTATTTGGACACAGAACCACTCACTTGAGTATCGCATAGGAGAGAGAGAGAGAGAGAGAGAAAACAGGAAGAGCAGAACACTTGTTTTTGGGGTTGTCTTTTATACATCTTATAAAAATGAATTTTTGTTGGCTTTTCTTTCCCTTGAGGGTTTCCCATGATAAATACGGTGTCTATCTTTTGATTGTGTTTCTATCAGTGATTCTAGATATGCTAATGCTAGGATTTTGAATTGAACACTAATGAATCTATTCTAGAATATGAAATCTTAACTGGTGACTCACGAAGCTATACTTTCAACAAAACATTTACTTAGCTTAGCATACAACTGGTTCTCCATAAGAATTTGTAGAGTAACCATGAGATGTTCTTGATTCTCTTATTCATAATGGGAACATATCAATATGTCATCTAGAAACATATTAATGAATTTATCCAAATACTCGATGAACACCCCATTGATCAAGCACATGAATGTAGCAAGGGAATTTGTCAATACAAAGGGAATAACAATGTATTCATAATGCCCATATCTAGTTTTAAAAATTGTTCTAATATCCTCATTCGTTATGCACACCTAGTGATTCCATCATATCATAGATTTATTTAACTATCTATATTCCATGCATAACCTTAGTGTACCATATTTATTTATGGAAAACAATGTTGGAGCTCCAAAGGGTGAAACGCTAGGGCATATGTAACCTTTCTTAAATAACTCTTCTATTTGGACATGTAATTCTTTTAGTTGTGGATTACTTATCCTATAGGGTGCTTTGGATGCTGAAATAATTCCAGGCACTAAGTCAATTGTAAATTCAATGTCCTGTCTTGGTGTTAACCTGGGCACATCTTGAAATACATATGTGAATTCCTATAATGCTGGAAAATCCTTAATACTTGGTTTTCCATCAACTGATACATCCTTTGCATGAATTGCATATAATTGACATCTCTTCCTAGGATATTTCTACATAGATGAAATCTATTTTATTGAAATTGGTCTAGGGATTCCTTTGATGTATTTTTTTTTTGTAATGAACCTAAAGTAGTAATCAGGTCCACTAAATCTATATAATAAATATTTAGACAACTAGTTGACAGGTGGGAAATTTTAACAAGTAAAAATAAGAATTGAACTAGGTTTTGTAGGAGAACCAAAATTCAAGGTAGGAGACTAGATGTTCATATTCCTAATCACCTAGATGTTGGGCCCTTTTAGGTTTCGATCATCATCTACGCTAAAGTCTACTACAAGGATTCTGGGAGTCCCAATTGGTGCAAACTGAAATATTAGCAATGAATTCCAAGCAACAAAAGGATAAGGAAGGATTATGAAGGTTCTTAGTATCTTTTTAGGATGCTGACATCAATATTTTCAGGTTTAAAATAGGTTTGAATAGTCACAAGAAAATCTAAGGGCTGCACTATGAAGACTAGTGACTAGGACTGAGCAATTAGTCAAACTTCTTTGAATTCCAAATGTCACGTCCCCTCCCACTCTGGAGGAGAGAACGCGACCCAAATATTCTACCCAAGTCACCTATCTTTGATTCTGCATTCGTATGATTATTCTTGATTCTTTTTTTTTCTTGAATATCTACACAAGCACGAATTTCCCTTGGTAACATTCTGATCAGACCGTGTATAAATATTTATCTTCCCCAATCGCAGAGAGATTGAATGGTGGAGAATAAATCCACAGAAAATCAATGGTGAGGAGAGCTTCTCTTGCAGAATCAGAAACATATAAAATTTCACTCTTGCACCCCGCATCCCGCATGCTGCATCCCGTATCCCGCATGCAGAATGGTCGTTGCGGAGATCAAAGTTATGAAAATCAAAATTTACCATAAGTCATTTCCGCATCCTGCATCTCGCATCCCACAAATTGCAGAAAGGAAATTACGAAAAGAATATTTCTCGAAATGACATTTTTCCATCCCGCATCCCGCAAGTTGCGGAAGGGAAACTGTGGAAAATAGATTTCGCCAAATGACATTTCTGCATCTCGCAAGTTGGGGAAAGGGAATTGCGGATTGGAAAATGCGGAGTCCAAACTTCTGTAAAGCGCATTTCTACATCCCGCAGGTTGCAGAAGGAAAAATATGTGGAAATTCGATCTGTTCATAAAAATTTCTAAGTCTAAAACTGATTTTGAGCATTCAAGCCATCACGAATCTGGCCGATCTAGGTCCATAACAACTTAGAAAATTCATTGAAATAAAATTTCATACACACATACATCATTCATGAAATATACATCTGCATCAAATACATTCCATTCAACCATTCATCATATTCATGTTCATTTATAAACAAGTTTAGTTGCAGGGATTGAAACACAAGAAATACTTATCTTTATCAGAATCTTGTCCCACAACCAGCTATGTCACTGCAATGTTCCACCCAGCCATAAGCCAATGTGCTCATCAATATCTCAGAAACACTGCCACCCCCGAGCTGGGCATGATTTCCCCAAGGAATAAGGAACACTAGCAGACTTCCCCATAGCCAAGGATACAATAAAACTCATCCAAGCCAACACAGTTGGGTTTATTAGGCTTACACAGGTAGTGATTTACACATAGCCAAAGTTCACATGAGACACAACCAAGCCAATAGATGGGTTTATTAGGATACCAGCCAAGCCATCCTTCTAGTTGGGTTTATCAAGCTGCCAAGGAGGTGGAAAGACTGACTGCTAAGCTAGTGAGCTCAATCCCATAGCTATGGACACCTACACTAGATCTAGCTTGACTTCTAAAAAATTACACACCCAACACAAGGAAGAATCCCCTTCTCTGCTACACAGTCCCTCAGGCCATGCCCTCCCTTCCAGTGCTATTCAGGGTATGCAAAGTAGAAAACTAGCCCTCTAGATTGGTCTGTGAGGTACCTTCACACATTAGGTTTATCAAGAAAGTCTAGACTCCATTTCTATTCCACTAATCAGTTCATATGTCAAATGAGGATGTACACATAGCGATCTCATTTATGGGATTAAAAAAATGTAACAGAAGCCAATTAATACACACACACACAATAATTATGAATTTCTGAGAATTTCCTAAGCCAGACCGACTACTGCAATTACAAAAAATGAAATTGTTTGCTGGTCATTCAATTCAAAATCACAAATCAAATTCTGGGCATTTGTATTCTGGGAATGACTAACAAAAAGGAAAAACCTAAAAAGGAAAACAATTCACAGAACCCAAAATTTTTATGAAGGATCAAGACTCAGAGTGGTTTTGCTTGTTGCATGAATGCCAGAATTTCTTGCCAAAACGTTCCACATAGTACAAATCGTGAGGGGAAGGTGAAACGTGACTGCATGAGGGAAAGGCAGGAATTTTTGGTGTTTTATTTCCCAAGAAAATTTAAAAAAAATGTTTTTCAGAAATGGATACTCTACCCATTTCGAATTTCTTCCCACTCTTCCAATCCCCCCCTTATCCTTAGGAAAAATCATACCCCCATCTCATTTTGTTGCATTGACATAGTTGGCTGTAGGATTTTAATTAAAATTTCAAATTTAAGATGATGTCCAAAATTATAAAGTTCATCTAGCATAAAAACACCATCGGCCTAAATCTTAATCACCAAAACAAAACACTAAATCGATGGTGGGGCTTTTTCCTTGAGCTCCAAACCATGATTATTTACATCATATTATTTAAATGCAAACAAGGTCAAAACTGGGGTGTTACACCAAATGCATAAAAAGGATTACTAAAATTCACTTTCAGACCTTGGATATATTAATTATCATGTTAATTAAATCTCATAACATAAATTAAAGGAAATGGACATGTTTAGATACACTAATTTCTTCAAACTGGGAAACTATTCATTTTGCATAGAAATCTAGGAAGGTTGTAAAAGATTATTATGAAACTTAATCAAAAGTGTTCATAATTATGTATAATTTGGAGATATATTAAATAAAATCATAATAATTCCATGAGATTATAAATACATCTCACAAGAACCTCATAGGTAGACTCTCATAGCAAAACTCCCAAAAGTATGGGTCCAGAGCTAGGAAACCAACGAGAATCGAACCTTGAAATTCCCAAACTTTGTGAATGACCTAAAAGTGATATGAAAATGCTATTAAGAAATATATTGGAAATTATTAAATGAAACATATAACATGAGGGTCAAAATTCCCATTACATTTCTCCAAAAATTTCCAGAACATCATATAAAGAAGAGCAGGAAGGAAGAAGAGTGATTGCCACTGATAGGAGGCCTCCAAGCTCTTCCGAGTGATCTCATAATTGGACGAAGGAGACATAAAAAAATGCAACAAATATTTTTCAATGGCTTCATTCACATGAGATACCAAAACACAATATTCACTAGCTAAGGGTCACACCACCCAAGCTCTAGTTGAGGCACATCACTCAACTATTGAGAGCAACTCTCAAACTCCAAAACACAAATGATCAAAAGTTGTGATAGTGATGTATTGTTATTGTTTTATAGAATAATTACTCTTCAAGGTCGAATTTGATTCAATAGGTGGCCCAATTCACTTGACCAATGCACCCTCATGAATGAATTAGGAAACTTGTTTGATTTCTTTCTTTTCATCATGACAACTTTTCTTCACTTGCCTTCTTTTTGTACTGTTTTTCTAGTTGACTTCTTTTTCTACCACTTTCTAAATTTTTCCCGGATTTATGGATATTTATTTATTTTCCACTAGTTTCCATTTACAATGACAACTCCTTGGGTCCACAAGGGCCCATGCGCCACCTTATCCACCAAACACATGTATTAGCTGTAAAAATTAAGTAAATTCATAATTTTAATAATGAAGTATTTCTAATCCTACTACGGGTAATTATTTTATCAAAATGACTCCATCAATAATTAGATTATTATTCCACTAGGAATCATGGGGTTCTCAAGGGCTAGGGTTTTAACATGGTGTTATTAAGAAAATTTTGGAGAAATTACCATCCTCCCCTCCCAAAATTTCTTATCCTCAAGAAAGAACTAACTCCAACCATCTATGGAGCCAACTGGTGACTTCAATCCTTAATATGTGTTCTTGGTTGTCCAGGATTGGAAATCGTCAATCAGAAGCTAAATACCAAAGGTCCACCATGTTCATGCTGCACCAATATTATTATATTCATTCCCCTAATGAATAACCCTTCTTCCACACAATTTTCACCTAGTTAAGATAACGGAGTAGAATGCATCGATCTCACTGCCTCCTCTGTAGAGATCTAAATTATCCTTCCACTTGTGGAAAGTTGTCAGTCCAAAAAATGCCAGGGTCCCAATGTCTCAACTGCATCCTCTAAAATATCACAACCAACTGAAATAACTTGTCATTGGGAAGGAAGTTAGAATCATACCACCACACTGGTAGTTGATCACTCCCCATGCCAAAAAGAACATATTTGAGACTCTCCCACCAATCATGGAACTTATAAATGTGGGACCAAATCATATTGAGCCTATTCAAAATATGAAAATCCATGTGCAAGCTAGCACTGGAAATTACATCACTGCTGCTATGAAGACACAGGTGGTTATACCATGTACCTCCATGTATATTAAGGGAATCATATATTAGCCATACATGCTCATTCCATTGATCACAATTTTTTTTTGATGCATCTAATTAACCTCCATTGACGCAAGAAAGATGTTTACCCTCTAGGGAACACATCTCACTCATGTGTCTAGCCACCCAATCAATGAATGGACAAACTCTCATGTTGAATGATCCAGGTGGGAATAATTCAGCGACTACCAGTGCACTTGTCAAACCGCATGTCTTAACCATAAATCCATCAACCAGAAGAGTGGAAGTCTCATGCTCCTCCCGTGGCACCAATAGAAAAAATCGTTTCACCCAATTTTCATCCCCAGATGATGTTGCTGAAATAGAAGTGTAGGGTGAAGAACTGTGAACCAACTCTCTGCAATAATAATGCATCAATATAATGGATGCATAAATTTCTCCATTGGTTGGCTCATTGAAGGTGTGATCATGTGCCTCCAAAACTATGCAATGGTCTTCTTAGAGAAATTCATAATCTCTCCTGCGATGAACAAGTGATTGGCATTCATTTTCCTTGACCTCAAACTCCTCAAGCACAATGAAATCAAAATTAATCTCATGTGCATGTGTATGGGAGGTATCTAATGGCTGAAAAAAATTATTTGTGTAATTTTATCAAATCATAAATAAGCTTACTAACTCTCTACAATAAATTTTAAAGAAAAATTTAAGATAACTATCCGACAAGTGGGAAAATTAGCAAGATGAGGAAGGAGTAAATGGGATTTAAATGTGAGATCAAAAAGGCAGGGAAGGATACCGTTTGTTCAGGTTCCTAAGAACCTATATGTGGGGCCCATTTAGGTATACAACATCAACTATGCTGAAGTCTACTACTAGTTTTTTGGGTTTCCCAACCAGGTGCAAACAAAAACCTTTACTAAAAGTTTTCAAGAAATCACTAGCTAACAGAATACTAGGGAGATCATAGAACTATGTCATGAAAGTATATATAATAATTTTCAGGTTTATACAAACTAGAAACAACTAAAAATGATTCTTAGGGTCGCAATGGTAAAACCAACTCTTAGAACAACTCACTAGCTTCATCTTCAAGCTTTCCCCGATAGGTAAAGGATGTTACAAATTATGTGTTTTAGACATTGGATACCTATATAAACATGTTAATAACACATCAGAAGAATAATTGTTGGATTTGGAGACCCAGAGGTTGAAATATGGATATTATGGTAAAACTAGTCAATTCTAGGTGAAACCTAGATTAGGTTGGGTAAAACCATGCAAAACTCAGTAAAAAAGATTCAAATTGATATAAAAACTATAGAGAATGTTTATAAAATTAAATAAAATCCATGGATGTTGAAATAACTCTAAGAGATAATGTATATAGAATTATTTAACAAGATGCAACAATATAAGTAATTTTAGTAGCTATAATCAAAGAGAGACTTGGATATTCGAACCCTCATATGTATTCATGTAATGGAAACTTTAGGATATTCTAAATACACCTGAAATACTATCATTAATGTCTAAATTCTTCTATCAGATCTTGAGCTGTATCTTAGATGGATGCTCATTGGCCTCTGTGTGATTTGCACTGGCTGAAAGAAGAGAAGAGAAGGGAATGGAATGGAGACCTGGGGAGCATCAACCAAGGGGAATAAGGCTCATCACTCAGTTTCTAAGGTTAGATTCACATAACATCAAAAAATTAACAATCCAAACTAAGAAATGGAATTGGAAGCATCCTTAAATAAACCTCGAGTAACTTGTTGAACAAGTCCTTCACTTGTTGAGGAAGTTTCGACTTACAAACCCTAACCCTAATCATGGATGCTCCCTCCTTGAGAAAAATAAAAATTAAGAATCTTAGGTAATGTTTCCATGTTTGTTCCCTTTATTCCAAAGTGGAAAATGCGCCCCCTTTGAGTAAACGTTTCCTTATTAGGATTGGATATTTTTTCCCGCACGTATCCTCTCATCAAAATGGAAACTACACCCCCCCTTTGAGTAAAATTTTCCTTTTTAGGATTATAAATGTTTTGCTACAAGTATCCTCTCATCAAAATGGAACTTTGACCTTCCTTGGCCAAAGTTTCTTGCTTTTGCACTGATTGATTTTCCTGCACTTTCTGCTTTTGAGACAGTTTTCTTTTACTTGCTTTTGTCAGTTTCCATCTTTTTCTGATAGATTGATTTTTCCAGGTTTATTGATAGTTTCTAATTTTCATCCAAGGAAATTTGAATTGCCTAATACACCCTCCTAACATGGAAACTCATTACAACATGTATTATTTGCATATTAATTAAATAATGACATATAAATAATCTAGAATTAGAAATTAACTTAGTACATTCCTCCTAAGTATGAAATAATCTAAATTCCCTAGGAAAATTAATTAATTCAACTTTTGAACCCATATGTGCTTGACAAGGTAAACACTTTCAATGTCCATCCATGAAGGGACATTACAGTCCCCCGCCTCTGAAGTCTTCTTGTCATCAAGCAGAAGCAATCCAAGGTGCTGCAAAATTTGTTCAGCCAAAATAGTCTTCCCCCATTAAGGAGAATGAGAAAATGATACCAAATAGATGAACTCATGTGAATAAAGGTTGACTTGATCCATCAAGCCAACATGTAAAGTTTCTCCAAAGATAAGAAATTCTAGGTTCCCATTGCCTGCATTGCATCCCCTTCAGTGAGAATATCTTCCAACACAACTCCTCAAACAAAATCCTTGCATGTATCCCATTTCCTCAACTGTAAGTATCCATGTAGTAGTGTCAAGGGTAGATACTTGACACCCCAAGGAATTCTAGGATCCCACTATCGGGTGTGCATCCTCCTAAGCATCATTAGCATCATACATAAACCACCATCATAAAAGGTACTATGTAGGATACAAATAACACCATGAAGAATGACTAAATCATGCAAATGACATAGAAGTATGTCACTCTCTGAGCTAGGACAAAACATAGAGATATTTTCTATCATAAAATAGATGTCCCCAAATTGAGGCTAAATCCAAATCAGTCTCTTGAACCTCCTAGGAAGTTTTTTATGGGCCAAATGCACAGAAGAATCAAATATGAAATCCATGAGGCTCAAGTGACAAGGGTGAAAATCCCATTTTTAACGACAAGAAGGGTAGGTATTATCCAACCAACAAGGATGCCCAAGCTGCCCACAATAAAATGATGGATCAAAATTATCTCCAAGAATGCAAGCAAGAAATACAAATATGTGTATCCTCATCCAATAAGGGAATATAATGACACTCCAACCAAAGGTCCATGTGAACAAATGCAATGGCTCAACTCTCTTACACTAGTCAAAGGGTGAAAGCATCCATACAAATGTGTGGATTTAATCCATAGAGGCCACCTTGTGACATGCAATATTCCACCCAATCCATATGTGGATGAATGACATCAAATGGAAGCAATATGTGCCTATACTTCTCCATCCATGAGTCTTTCTTGTAGCAGGGATTTATCCCTTGCTACAGGGCAGGAATGGCTACCTTCCACCTATAGGACAGAAGGGTAGGTTCCTGGTGGTGAAATGCAGTAAAAACTAACGAAAAGAAAAATATAACAGAAAGAAGGGAAATGGCTGGAAACCCCTCTGCAAACACTTTTAGGGTTTAACTCCAGGTACCTAAAAACAACTATTAGAAACAAAATACCTGCAAAAACATGTTAGAAACAAACCTGCAAACAAAAATGGGTTAGGAAAAACTACAAAATACTAAAGCAAATGCAAGAAACAACATTGGTATACCTTCTCTTTGATGGAATTGGGCCACCATGCCCTGGCTTGGAGAAGCACCTCTCTTGGATGGGGGAGCTATGGATCAATGGGAGATGGAGGAGAGGGAGTGTGGGTGGCTTGAGAGACAAAGGGTCTCAAGGCATCCATGAGAAGCATAATAGTATGCAAGGGAGAAGTGATTTGAGAGTGACCCCCACCCCTCTATTTATACTTTTTCTCAAGACTTTTAGGGTTTTAAGACCCTAGTTGGGGCTTTAGCCTCTTTTTTGGGATTTTAGCCCCTTTCGCTCAAACTTTAGCTCCTTTTAGGGTTTTAGGCTCCTTTGAGGGGTTTTAGCCCCTAGGAGAGCTATTTAGGCTCTTTTTAAGGGTTTTTAAGTTCTTTTGCTCATTCTTAAGCCTTTTTGAGAGTGTGGGGGTCCAATGGGGTGAAATGAGGGTCGTGCATGGGTGTCCTTGGGTGATGTAGGCCATGTAGAGCTAAGTGAGGTATTTTTTGGGTTAACATTTCTCACCTAGAGAAATATTATGATCTCCCAAACATGGAACTAGTGTACACCTCCAATGGCTCAACTCTCTACCACTGGGTCTGCTCAAAGGGTACAAGTGAATGAAAGAGATGCCAAAGAATGAAAGTGGATTCCTATGTTTCTATTGGGAGGGAATGGTGCATTCATAAATTCATAATGAACACCGATGGGATCCTCTTGCTCCGCATGTGGCACCAACAAGGAAAATCCCTTCTCCCAATTTTCACCCCCACCTAATGTGGCTTAAATAGAAGTACGAGGTGAAGAAATATGAATCGAATCTCTACAATAATCATCCACCAAAATTATGGCTGCATCTTCTTCATCACTAGCTAATTCAACTAAGGTGAGCTCACCTGAATCTTCCATGGAGAAGAGAATCTCTCCATAAAACAACTCAAGTTTTTTGTAGGAAAGATAAAGTTCTTGGTTCTCATTAATCTGGTCTCCACAGTCCTCAAGCACATACAAAACCAAATGCATCTCATGAGAATCCTATGTATGATCAAGAATGCAATCATCCTTATGAGGATGGATGAATGCTATGTAGGAGGGAAGGTGTGATCTTTGCAACTTTTCATGAACATTCTCTATCTCCATCTCAGACTCTTGGAGTGCACATTGTGTGCTCTTCAAGGAATCTTGGGTGGTCAACAAATATTCTGTGAGGTTGAAAATATCTTCTTCATCCTTCACGGATGCTCCATGAACCACATCAACAATCTCAAACAAATCATCTCTATCAAAAAGCAATTTTAAAAAGTCACCTTTGATTGTAGACAATGCCTTTTGAATCTCCTCCTTGGCTTCAAGAGAAGATTGATATTCCAATGAAGCAACTATCCAACACTGGTGTGAAACTGAAGTGTTAAGTATTCTATTTTGTAATAGCTTAATTTCTAACTTGATTAGAATTTAATACAATTTCATAATAAAAACATAAAGAGGATCACAGAAAGAAACACAATCAAAATGTACACAACAATTTACCCTAGGAAACCCTAAAGGGAAAAACCCAACAAAACTTCCTCAATATAGATTACCAGTATGCAATGACAAATAACAAGGTCTCATCAAGTGAGAGACCAAACCCCAAGCATAAGAGCTAAGACACCAAATACATTGGTCCTCCTCCTTCTCTGTCTCTCCTTGTTTCTTTCTCTTGTGCAATACAAGTGTGAGTGTGTGTGTATAAATGAGGGAGGGAACCTCCCTATTTATAATAAACTTCTCAACTAACATTTTAACTAATTGGTCCAACCTACCTAATTGGAAGGGATGACTTACCTAGTTACACTTTACCATAATAATTATAATCATCTTTTTTGGGTGCTATTGACCCGTATTACAACTTAGGGGTTACCTCATGACATTTTACATCAATAACATCTCCCAAAGGAGGAATAATAATAATGTGAAGTAAAAGTAGAATATTCTTCAAAGTTGCATTATTTCAACACTCCCCCTTAACAATAAGGGTATTCTATTGTTAGCAACAGCAACTGGTGTGGATCGACACAACATCATCAAGGAGAGAGAGAGAGAGAGAGAGAGAGAGAGAGAGAGAGAGAGAGAGAGAGAGAGAAGAGGAGGCATCATCAACATCATATTTTGGAACATCATCTGTTACATATATAGATCATCGGAAGTTTTGAACAACATCATCATCTCCAACACAGAGCTAGAGTATTAACATATTCAGTATAGAGATGAAGTAACATCATCATCATCTTCAGTACAGAGCTAAAGTAACATCATCAACATCTTCAGTATATAGATGAAGTAACATGATCAACATACTCAGTACACAGATGAAGTAACATCACTTGCAACATGGAACTAGAACATCATCAGTAGCATGGAGCTAGAGGATCATCATCTTCAATATGGAACTGGAGAATCACCCACAACATGGAGCCGAAGCATCATCATCATCTGTTGGAACATCATCAAATGAAGTATGGATGTGAAACATCAACAACAACATGGATATGGAACATCATCATATACAATATGGAACTGGAGCATCATCTACAGCATGGAGCTGGTGCATCATCGTCTGCATAACAATTGATACATTACTAACACCAACACCATGAGGCTGGATTATTATCATAAAGCTTAAATAACAACAACAACATTTGACATCATCATTAACAACTCGAGGCTAGAGAAACATCATCTATGGCAGGTATAACAACAACCAACATGGTCATTCCTTTCGGAATTACGAGATCAAGGACAACACATATGTGGTACTCAGACAATCCTTCCTTTTGAAATTATGGAATCAAGTCTTTGCAGAGCTACTAATACTAATCACAGTTAAAACGTACATATACATGATGATCCTTCCTTTCAGAATTGACATCCTAAATGATCCTTCATTTTAGAATTATGGGATCAAGTTCACTTACTAATATTTTGGACGATCCTTCCTATCAGAATTACGGGATCAAGTCCACTACTCACATTCTGGATGATCCTTCCTTTTGGAATTACGGTATCAAGTCCACTACTAACATTCTAGACTATCCTTCCTTTTAGAATGATGGGATCAAGTCCACTACCAATATTCTCGATGATCCTTCCTTTCGGAATTATGAGATCAAGTCCACAAACAACCATTTGGATGATTCTTCCTTTCATAATTATGAGATTAAGTCCACTACCAACAATCTAGATGATCCTTCCTTTCATAATTATGGGTTCAAGTCCACTACTATCATTATGGATTATCTTTCCTTTTGGAATTATGGGCAAGTCTAATACCAACATTCTGAACGATCCTTCCTTTTGGGATTACGGGATCAATTCCACTACTAACATTCTGGATGATCCTTCCTTTTGGAATTACGTGATCAAGTCCATTACTTCATCAGTATTTAAGACGATCCTTCCTTCTTGAATTACGAGATCAAGTTTAAGGATGATTGGTCCTTCCAAATCAACATTTAAGATGATCCTTCCTTTTGGAATTACATAATCAGGTCTAAGGATGGTTATTCCTTCCACGTCAACATTTAAGACGATCCTTCCTTTTGGAATTACATGATCTAGTATAATGATGATTAGTCCCAACATCTACATCTTGGATGATCCTTCCTTTCAGAATTACAGGATCAAGTCCAACAAGATCAACATTTAAGACAATCCTTCCTTTTAGAATTACAGGATCAGGTCTAAGGTTGAACAATTCCAACTTCAACATCTTGGATGATCCTTCCTTTTGAAATTACGGGATCAAGTCCAAAAAGATAAACATTTAAGATGATCCTTTATTTCAGAATTATGGGATCAAGTCTAAGGACGATCAATCCCAAAATCATCATCTTGGACAATCCTTCCTTTTGTAATTACAGGATCCAGTCCAACAAGATCAGCATTTAAGATGATCCTTCCATTCGGAATTACAGGATCAAGTATAAGGATGATCAATCCCAACATCATCATCTTGGATGATCCTTTCTTTGGGAATTACGGGATCTAGTCCAACAAGATTGACATTTAAGATGATCCTTCCTTTTGGAATTATGAGATCAAGTATAAGGATGATCAATCCCAACCGAGCTACCTGCTGTGATCAGGACTCCATATCATCAATACTACTACCTCTTTTGAGGGAATTCTTTATGGACAACACCCATTAGAGGAATTCCCAACTCAAAATGGGCCTTTTAACCCTCATTAAAATTCCATTTCATCATGTGTTAGCCAATGAAATTGCTTTAAATTTGAAATACCGTATAGGTCTTCAAACTTTTTTAATATAAATTTGGGGATGTGCATCATCAAAAAAACTTATTTTTTTGTTTGTATTTTCGACATATCTCCCTATGGTTTTACTCAAATTTTGATCAAGAGAGCTTGTTGGATGCGGAATTAAATTCCACGTCCAACGAGTACCCACTCGGAATACTTTTAATGGACCCCACTACCCCAAAAACAAGAAATGCCTGAAAAATATGATGATGATGTCATTTTTCAGGTATTTCTTGTTTTTGGGGTAGCAAGGTCCGTCAAAAGTATGCCGAGTGGGTACTCATTGGACATATAATTTAATTCCGCATCCAATGAGCTCTCCCAATCAAAATTTGAGTAAAAACAAAGGGAGATATGTCGAAAATACGAACAAAAAAAGTATTTTTTTTTCTTTTCTTCCTCCAAAATTAATAAATATTATTTTTTTATTTTCCTTAGGAGGCCCATTTTGAGTTGAAATTTCCTCTAATGAATCCTGTCTCGAAATTGTTCAAACTTCACATGATACATAGGCTTAGTCAATACATCTGCAACCTGGTCATTTGTGCTCACATATTGGAGCTTTATAGCTCCCTTTTGCACCATGTCACGAATGTAGAAGCACCAGATTTCTATGTTCTTCATTTTATCATGGAACATAGGGTTCTATGTCATCTTCATGCAGCTTTGGTTATTACATAGAATCATACTAGCATCCATATCCAGATCGAATAGATATGATAACAACTTATGAATCCATATGGATTCATAACCGACGAAACAAGATGCACTATATTCTGCTTCTGTAGTGCTAAGAGCAACACTAGACTGCTTCCTTCTTAGCCATGATCTCATGACTGACCCCATACTGAAACATCCTCCCGAAGTGCTCATTCTATCTGAGACACTTCCTTCCCAATATGAATCTATATAACCATACAATCTAAAGTCATTATCTCTTTTATAACTAAGACCATAGTCTATCATACCTTTTTGTACCTCATCACATGCTTTGTGGCTACCAAGTGAACATGTCTGGGTTCAACCATATACTGACTCAAAGTGTTTGAAGCAAAGCATATATCTAGCCGAGTACTCATCAGATACATCAATGAATCAATGATCTGCATGTATAGTGTCATATCCACTAATTTTGACGAAGCATCAACCAACAACTTCAAGTGTGTATCCATGAGTGTGGCCATGGATTTACATTCCAACATGTGAAACATTTTTAGGATTTCCACTACATACTTCCATTGGTTAAGGAATATTCCTTCTGGGCTCTTCTATACTTCAAGACCTTGAAAATAATGCATCAAGGCAAGGTCTTTCATCTCGACTTTTGTAGCAAGCTTCTTCTTACATTTTGAGCTTTGATTCTCATTCTAAGACCCAAGATGGATTTATCTTGTGGGATATATTCACGTGGGGAGGTTCTTGGGGCTCCAACATACCATGTTCTAGAATCTCATCATCATGAGAAGGTGTAACTTCCTTCATCGGTTCTACAGCTATGGGAGCTACAACATATTCATATGTTTCTTTAGGTTGGCACTTTCTTGACTTCTTGAGAGCAACATCTTCATCAAAGGTTACATCCATCCTAATTTCCATATGATGGTAACTTGGTATATATATTCTGAAGGCCTTGGAGACCTCACAGTACCCAACAGATATTCCTTTATTTTCGGAAGGATTTAATTGGGTTCTTTTCTCTTTTGGTATATGAACAAATACTAAAAAACCAAATACCTTGAGGTGACTTACCTCTAGTTTCATTTCGATGAACATTTCTTCAGGGGTTTTGAATCCAAGTGCACTATGCACAACAAGATTTGTACCCAAAATCCAATGACATCGAACGAAAAATACTATGTTCGTCGGATTTCAGTTTAAAATTACGAAATTTGATTAATTTTATTTAAATTGATAGAATTACATGTCAGATTTATGACGTCCGCAATGGAGGATGTTTTACATTTCTATTGTCATATTTTTTACGCTACTTTGTTGGATTTTTGACGTCATATCATCGTATTTTCGACGCCCTATTGTCATATTTTCTACGCCCTATTGTCGTATTTTCGTCGTATTTCACATGTTTTTTGTAACGGTAACTAGGCTCCATGCCGTCAGATATCCGACGACTACTGAATTTTAAAATACAAAAATTACAGAAACATTTCGACATGTTTTCTATAGAAGCGACAGTTTGCAGAAATAATTTTATTCCTTGACGGACAGTTTCCAGAAATTATTTTATTCTTTGACTGGAGGTTTGGGGAAATTATTTTATTCTTATATGAACAGTTTGTGGATATCATTTTATTCTTCCAAATCAGGTTTGCCAAAATTATTATATTCTTTGACAAAATGTCAAATAGCAATATTCCTAGTCGAAATGAACAAAATCGACAATTGCTTGCTAGATTGTGGGATGGAGTGAAAATAAGGGGCGATAGGAAATATTATTGTCCATGTAGTCAATGTAGGGGCTTTAAGAGGAGAAGAATATTAATCACAACAACCATAAAACATTGTAGGGAACATGGACACGCTGAGGGGGGGAATGAATATCGTCGATTTGTAAGTTTTGCACTATAAAGTTTTTATATTTTTTGCTTCGGTAAATGTATATTATTTTAATATTTATTATATTAGCTTATATATATTGATGTATTCATGTAATTATAAAGGAAAGACATTCTATGACATATCCTCTAGAGGAAGTTCTTCTAGAACAAGTACCAGAGGAACATGGAGCTATGAATAGTGGAGAATAAGTTAATGATCCTATTGAAGAAGATGGTCATACTAATAACGTAGTTGAATATGATGGTACAAATACATTGATCCATGATTCATTTAATGTTATAATGGATGATGATCATGATCATGATCATGAAATCATTGATGACTTTGATGATGTTCATGATTTACCTCTTCTTAAGAAGGCATACGAACCCCTTTATGAAGGCCCCAACACAATTCTTCTCTCTGCTATATTGTCAATAATGAACTTGAAGGTTATGAATGGCCTTTCAAACATATCAGTCACACGGATGTTAAGGTATGTAAAATCATCCATCACATATATATGACCATGATAAAGATTATCTTTGTTCGTCTAATAATTGTATTGTTAATTCATAATTCAAATTAATAAGGATGAAATGTGTTTTATTAATATTATTTATATATTATATTAATTAGATTTTAATTTTAATTTGTTGTAGCTTGATAGCTGAATTTTTGTTACCACCGTCAAATATTTTACCTCGCACATATCGAGATTTATCTTCCATCATGAAAGAAATTGGAATGCATTATGAAGCAATTGATGCATGCCTCGATGACCATGTTATATATTATAATCAACATGAATTTGCAACAGAATGCATAGAATGTCATATCAGTAGATATCGAATAGATCAAGTAAAAAAAAGTTTCCTCACAAGGTTCTTCATTATATTCCCATTATTCCACATTTGCAATGACTGTTCAGGTGCAAAAACATAGTGCAATTTATGGATTACCATGCAAGGAACAAAATTCAAGATGAAGTTATTCAAATTCCTGCATATGGTTTTGCATTTAAAGATATGGAGGAAAAATGACCTCACTTTAAAGAAGAACCTCGTAATCTTAGGATTTCTTTGGTAGCAAATGGTGTCAATCCATTTGCAGAGATGAGATCCATTTACATGGTGTGGCCTATTTTTGTTATCAACAATAACATTCCTGATGGTTGTCAATAAAGAGGGAGCACATAATGTTGTTGATGATTATTCCAGGTATATTGTGTCTACAACGTTTTTTATTTTTAATGTAGTTGTGGAATCTCATTTGTCATATTTTGTTTCCTAATGTTATATATATATATATATATATATTTCTATTATGCATGGTTTATATATAAAAATGGTACTCACAATTATATATTTTATATGTTCAAATCAATCACGTAAGTACCAAATTAAAGATATGAATGCATATATCGAACATCTTATAGATGGGATACTAAAGTTATGGAATGTAATCACTATGTATGATGTATCTATACCAATATGAAAAAGAAAATTTCAATTCCATGCAATGCTTGTATGGACAATACATGATGCCCCAGGGTTAACCCATTTCTGTGGTTTGTATTTATAAGTTCCACTTTAATTGCTTTAATTTTATGAACTAGTTAATATAGTACTATGAACGCATGTTTTTTTAAATATTCCATTCATTTTATATATAATTATAATTGACATAGATATACCATCTCTTTATGTAGGTCTTCATACAAAGGGAAAATTTGCATTTCCTTTTTGTGGTCCTAAGATCAATTCTCGTTGCTAAAAAAGATTAAGAAAGGAGGTGTTTCATGAGTATAGACACTTCCTCTCTAAGAATCACCGGTATCGAACAACCGAAAATAATATATTCAATGGGAATCAAGAGATTGCTTTAAAACCACAGAGAATGGCACCTCACCTATCGAAGTTTCAATATAATAGAAATCATGAAGTTGGTATGTCTGAATCATCATATATGAAATGTTATGTATTTTTTTATCGTGTGTTGTTTACTATGATTGACATTGATTTCTATAATTTATTTATAAAATATGATTCATGATGCCCATTGTGATCATGAAGGAATTAATGGGCTTCCACAAGGAATGGAAAGTTATCCTAAAAACTTCAACAGGTTTCCCTACCATGAGCACCTACAAATTTCTCATTTGTTTGATACAATGCATATCGAAAAGAATGTGACTGAAAAATTATGGCGAATATTGGATCTAAGGACCGACAAAGACAAAATTGTCAAAACTTGCAAAGACATTCAAGAAGGCAACCATGCAATGAAATATGTCATTCAATTTAATAGAAACGGAGACCAACTTAATATAAACTCACTTCCATGGATGTTAACAGAGCAACAAAGCAATGTTGTAAAAGAATTCATGCAAAAATATAAATTTCCCATTGGATTTTGTGCGAACATGAAGAATATCATAACAAAGAAAGGTGATTTTGCGGGGGTGAAAATGCATGATTGGCATGTCTTCATGAAGGTAAATATTATGGTATCTATATAATTATTGTTTCTTTTATTCCAGTGCATATTGTTGTTATTTTGTTTGTCTACTCTTTGTTTAAAAAATGATGTGGTTTGTATATTGTTACAGTATGTTCTACCTCTCTCTATCCCGAACAACTTCGACAAGAATGTCAAACAAGTTATATATAATCTTGGTAAATACATGAGGTAACTAGCATTTTTTTGCATGTTCTTAGTGTTTGTTTAATTCATCGTAGAACTTATATTTTTTTTTGTGCACTAATTGATGTTATGTAATGCAATTTTCTTTTGTTAAATATTGTTATTGGTTTGTGTCACTTGTAGATGGTTTTCATCTAAATAAATCCATAAAGAAGATATAAAGTATTGGAGGAGAGAAATTCCTCGTCTCATGTGTGAAATGCAGAAGCATATACCTTCAGATTTTTTCAATGCATACGAACACTACCTCATACACCAAGTCGAGGATATTGAATTGTGTGGAACTGTGCACTCAAGGTCCATGTGGATGGCTGAGAGGCACTTGAAATTTATGAAGGGTTTGGTTAGAAAACAAGCACATGCTGAGGGTTCTATGATGGAGGGATATATGGTAAAACAAAACATGTTGTATATTAGTGAATATATTCCTAATTTAGGTCACATTTGTGATCCAGACTCCAATAACAATTTTGAAGGGGAGTACCTGAAGGGGAAAGATAGATCGAGGAAGGTGAAAGGTAATTATTATCTAGTGGATATTAATTAATATAATACATTTGAATTTTGATTTTTATGTATATATATCACACATTCTATTTTTATATTCAATATATTGCATCAATTAAGAGTGTATACTTTGTTAAGATAATTCACATTTGTATTGAATTTTATCTTTTATTGTCATCAAGCAGTTGGTCGAGAGTGGGATGCAATTCATTTATACATCGCAAACAATCTTGACTGGATGAAGGTATGGATTGAACGATGTGAACAATTTGGTCATGGAATATCATGAGAAGGTGTTGATTCATTGGTTAAAGAAACACATTGCAGTGGAGATACCAATCTTACACAAAGGGAAATCAATTTAGCATATGGTTTAAAAGATAAGCAGGTAAGCATATTAATCAACTGCACTATTTTTTTTTGCAAATTACATATTTATGTACATGTTGTTTTTTTCCCTGTATGGCATAGACATGCACTTTATCATAAGTATTGGATCATTATTTAATCTTTTCGTGTATGTCTTGTTGTAGGTAAAACACCATAAGGATATGTAGTGTAATGGTTGTAGATATCAAATCAAAAAGTTGGATGAGATGAAGAAAACATCAGGTTGTGGGATATATGCAGTATCTGAGGTGACCAATGTTTCTTGTAGAAGTGACAAATATCCTGAACTCTCAGAAAATCAATACTATGGGTATCTACAATATATTCTTCAG